>JAQQPU010008338.1:14838-25171 GCA_029168905.1 Artemia sp. Kazakhstan ARC1039 | reverse complement strand
ATCGATAAAATCGAAACCATAAAATAGAGTTAACAAGATTTAAATTTCGTTGAAACATTTGTTTGTTTCTCCTTGTCAAAATTTCTACTTAAAAACAAAAAACTAACGTTATATAATAACTTAACAATCTAAATATTATAACATACCCTGAATAAATAACAAGAAATAAACTTGACTATTTTTGGTGTCAGAAAATCCCCAAAAAAGTCAAACTGCAAATCTTAGGTAATGCACTTTTTGTACCGGCACGATACTATTGTCGTCTTTTAACATCAGCTATCGATAAATGGTCAGTTATCGACACTTTTTTTGGGCTTTAGTAGTTGCAGGCAGGGCCATATGCAGGATTTTTTCAGGGGGGGGGGGGGTAGGAGCTCACAAAAGTTGTTGTTGCAGGCAGGGCCATATACAGGATTTTTTCGGGGGGGGGGGGGAGGGGCTCACTGAGAAAAATCTAATTTGGGGCTACTAATACTCAAAGGGTGATACTGCTTATAAGAGATCTATAGATTATCAAAATATATAGCGTGTGAACTTTGCAGTGATACATGATTCTTAAAATATAAAAGAGTTTTAAGTCTAATGGCCCTTATTCAAAATCTAAACCATGTTTTCCAGTGACGGTAACTGGTACATTACCTTCTCGTTTAGCAATGTCTTGATAATAGTATATTACTTGGAAAACATGAAACATGAGCACCAATTTAATAAAATGTAGGTGGGGAGGGGAATTTTTTCAACTTTTTAATGAAGATGCAAAAATGTACTTTTCCAAATTTAAGGAGGGGAGAAGTTTTTAGTTTTTTAATGGACATACAAGAAGGAGGAGGGGGCTGTCCCCTCAATCAACACTCCTAGCAGGAATAGCAAAGTAATTAAAACAAAACACGCAGAAATATGTTACGGTTAGGTTACCCACGAAAAAGAGACCCCATACTGAGTAATTGAAAAACGGCTTTCTGAGAGGCTGCACCTCCATTTGGAATGGTCTCCAGAAGGTAGTAACCTCCGAAAACCTGTCTGTTGAATCCTTTAAAAGGAGGTTCAAGGGACAAAAATCTGGGTGTAAAATTTAGGTAAGTTATTGAGAAGTGACATATCTGGCCCTAAGTTTTACCCGATGGCTACAACGGAATTTGCCATGAAAAAGTTCGTCGATCATAATTCCACTTTCAAAAAGTATATCAACGTAAGTAAATCCTGAAGGATCAACATTAAATCAAGTAATTTTATTTGTGTTCTAGAATAAGTCACAGAACATGTGCAACCTTAACCTGGCTTTCACACTACGCACGTGGTCTTATTTGCCGAGTATTTAAGTTACGCAAGGGCTAAGTAAAACCTTTCATACTCAAACAAGTCTTTTCACACTGAGCAAACGTAAAGATCCATAAACCATCATAATCATTGTCTAAAATCCTCATAACTATCATAAGGAAACTATTCAAAAAATTTTAAATGTGGAATGGAGATGGAGATTCGAGCCCTGATTAAGCAGGAAAGGCTTTCTTGGAATAGTTTTTATTAATTTCTAAATATATCAATTGTTCACCAAGAAATTCCATTTTTTGCAGCTAAAGGCCTATTGAATTTTCCATTTACGTAACATAAGCTTACGTAAAGTAAAATTCTATGAAGAACTCAAGTCTAATTAACGCTGCCTACACAACGGACAAAATTTGATCTGTAAGCGGATTGTAAAGCCTTAAGTTATGTTAGTGTGAAAGGTTCTACGGCGTGGTGTGAAAGAGCCATAATTCACTATATACGGAACATACAAAAACTAAGACTTATGTCCGATGTTCTGTGTGTTGTGCCTTTTGTGAAAAAATGTATTATTGTTCAAGTATGGTATACTATCTCTGATTTAATGTAGGATTTATTTCGTAGCTTTGAGATGACTGGACATAAAACATTAAACTTTTTCATTTAATGAAATAAGTGAAACAGGAAGAGGGTGTAGCCAGGTCGGATGTTTTAGGGGTTATATTAACGGATCTCATGTCGTACATTCTGAAAAAAGAAACGAGGGAAAGAAATGATTAGAAAATGACTAAAAGGCTAAGCCAAAAAACAATAAACAAAAATTAAAAAGATGGAGAACTAATTAGAAAAATAAACAATAGAAATGAAAATAACTAACGACTTCCTTCATAATAGTAAACGTATAAACCAAACTTGATTTATGTAGTCGAATGTCAATGATATCAATAGTTTCATGCGTTGCGTCGAACATATGTCATATTGAATATGCTGAAAAAAGAAAAAAAAGAAATACTTAAAAATGGACAAAGAGCAAAAAAATTCATGTATATATTGAATTTTTCTTGACTAGAAGAAATATCAAGCGAAATTGAACTATATTGACATAGATTCACTAATGAGTTATTTTTTATCCGCTTAAGCTATAATTCTGACAGAAGACGGCAAATTCCGTCATGGCGAATCTGAAATTAAAGTAAGCCGGGTATTATGTCGTACGAAGACACTTGTTTCTTTGGATGCCAAAGCAAAATTCAACTCCAGTCAGAACCTAGCTTAATAATTTTCCAATTCACCTATTTTATAAATTTGTTTTCATATATAACTTAACTACAGTGAGTATTATCATTTAAAAACACCAGGAATAACCGGGAAGTTTGGAACGTATTAAAAATATAAAAGAATATTTGTACCAAAACACTTAAAAGAAATAAACAAAAAACAATGTGAGATCATAAATCTTCACTGAATTCAGTTTTAATGGCACAGTCTGAGTCTTTAGCTTCAGATTTTTTAGCTGCCGAAGTGGATCGCGATTTTTTTCCATGCCGACAGTGGCGTGATTTCGAAGTTTCTTCAGGTTTCTTTTCATTTGTTTCACTGAGTTTTACTAAGACTTTCTCAAGTAAACACTCAAGTCTACCCATTCTACTGTTTAACCGGGATATATCATTCCGAATATCAGAGTGTTCGCAAGTATTTTCACTTTTTGTATTTTCCGTTGCGTCTGCTCGAGTTGGTTCACGATTTATTCCTAAGTTTTTGTTCTCGGTATCTGCTTGTGAAATGTCACTAACTTTGTTATTATTCAACTGAGGAAAGACCTTATTACCGAAACCAGGAATAGTTCTATCTGGAGCTGATATTGGTCTATCATCATCTGGCTTTATAAGTTTTCCCCACCTACTTTTTGGAGCAGAGCGCTGCACTTTGTCACTCTCACTTGATAATAGCTTTTGCATCACATCACTAACGTCTGGCCCTTTCTCTAAGTCTCTTTCGCTGCATGGTGCCACCTCTGTAATTGTGGGAACATTAACAGGTGAAGAGAAGCTAACAAGTGATGCTCTATCATTTACCATGTTGCTGTTGGAGTTGGCTTTCCGGAAACGAGAGAATATTTTTCTCACAAGATGGTCCTGATTTGCATCTAATTGAGGTTCATTCTTGGTTCTCTCAGCTAGTTCCCTTTCTCGCCGCACATCGGAAACCTTGCGAAATATTAGCTGAAAATACAGAATCAAGGTCAGTCTAATTAATGTTTATTCATAAAAAACACTTGCTGTCATAATCAAACATTGCTTGCTGGCAAATAATGAAATAGCTGTCTAATTCTTAAATATTTCAATTATATTTATAACTCGAAATTGAGGTACAAAACAGTCAAGATAGAAATAAAAATATAGATATGATTTTTCTTTGCACCGAATCCTAGGTATTAAAAGCAAAAATCAAGCTTTTAGTACAAATCCTCCTCTATGGGCTTTCTACTAAAATTATTAGCTCATTTCCTTTTCTGCAACTCATAAAAAAGTCAAATTATGACAGAACATCTTAGTTACACGCTGTCGTAGAATTTCTAGAAGAATGCCTTCGAAAGAAAAACTTTAACTCTCTAAATGGTTTGAAAAGAAGTTCTGTTAAAAAATCTCCAAAGTTCATACCTTTTGAAAGTTTTCATTAAACGCTTTAAGAGGTAAAAAGAGTGATGGATAATAGAGGTTGTGACATATGTTACGACAGGTATTGACTAGCTGAAAAACATATGAATTTTCAAATTTCATGGAGTTTTTACAAATCAAAATATTTAAAAGTTTTTGTAATTTCAAAACTATAATTTCAAAAAGTTTTTATAATTTCCCTAAATTTGTTTTTCCCTAAATTATCTGATTTTGTTTCTTAAAAAAGGTCGAAATTTCATAATTTCAAGAAGTTTTCAAAAGTTCGTAACCTTTTAAAAGTCTTCATTAGGCTCTTAGGAGCCAAGTAGGTAGCGCTCATGCGATTGAAAGTGCCAGTGCCCTTTCTAACAGTCAAAAGTGATTGGAGGGCAACTAACCCCCCTTCCACGCCCACCATTTCCCCAAACACATCCAATCAAAATTTTGAGATAGCCATTTTGTTGAACGTAATTGAAAGGTCCGGAAATTATGTCTTTGAGGATGACACCCCCCCCCCATAACCCCTAGGGCAAGGGTTATAAGTTAGGCCCGGGGGCATATAATGTATAGATAGAAAGGGTGATCGTAAACACTCCGGAATGGGCTTATTTGATTGGAAATCAGATGTTCTAGTACCCTTTTTAAGATTCAGAGTGATCGGAGGGTGGATACCCCTCCCCCACACCTCGTATTTTCCCGAAATGTATCTGATAAAAATATTTAGATGGCCGTTTCTTGTCGTAGAAACTTCAAAAAAGGCTCATTCGATTGGAAATTGAAAGGGTTATCAGAAGTTCTAGTGCCCTTTTTAAGATTCAGAGTGACCGTAGGGTGGATAAACCCCCCTTCCCCAAACCTCGTATTTTTCCGTAAAGAATCGGATAGAAATTTTGAGATGGCCCTTTGTAGTCGTAGAGACTTAAAGAAAAGGTTCATTCGATAGGAAATTGAAAGGGTTAGGGTCATTTTTATTAGTCAAAAGTGATTGGAGGGCAACAAGCCCCCCAGCCACACGCTAATCAATTGCCGAAACACATCTAATCAAAATGTTCAGATAGCAATTTTGTTCAGTGTAGTTGAAAGGTCTGGAAAGTATGTCTTTGACAACCCCCATACCTTCTCAAGCCCAGAACATAATTTGCACTTTACTGAAAAAAAAGCACTGGATTGTCAGGTTAGTATACATATAATGATATATATTCCTTAAAGTTTTAATCATTTCTAATTTATGATGTTAAAAAAATTAAAAATTTTTAAACGTATTTTGTTTATTTAAATCATACACTAAATAACCGAGTCAAACACTGTTTTTACTTGTTTAAAATGTTTTACTAGATATATGATGGAGGAAGTCCTCCACCTTGCACTCCAATTACAGTGCGAGTGTCTAGTGCCCTTTTTAAGAGTAACACGAGATTGGAGGACAAGAAGCCCTTCTCTCAAGCCAATTCCAAACGCTTCCAGTCAGGATTTTGAGACAGCCATTTTGTTCAGCATAGTAGAACGGCCCAGCAACTGTATATTTAGGGGTATTAGGCATGTCAACCCCCCACAATTATGCAATTTGCCCATTATGCTTTAAAACTAAATGTTGTGCTTATTTGTGCTTTACTGAAAACAAAATACGTTTGAAATGTTTTCAACTTTCTTACTCTCTTAAATGAAAAATTATCAAAACTTAAATGAAAAAATGTTTTCACGAAATGCTTTTAACGAAGAAATATGTCAACTTAACTGACAATCCACGGTCATTTATTTGTTTTTTTTTTTCAGTAGAGTGCAAATTGTGTTCTGGTCTTGAAAAGGCATAAGGGTTATCAGTCCTGCTCATGTTAGTTTTTTCTTTTTTTTTTTAGTTTTACTCCGCTATTTATGATAATTTCCGTTCGTTTTGAGTTTCTTTTATTTATTGATAGTGATTTATGGTAGTTTTACACTTGGAAGATTATTTGACTTTATTTTTGCTCATTCCTGGGTTAATTTAGCGCTTTTTAATGAAAGAATCGGATTTTCATGCTGATTTCAAATATATAAGCTTCATCAAATTTAGTCATGAGCCTGAAAATGTTTGCTCTATTTTTGATAATATGGAGGGGGGTATTAGAATCTTAATGAAAAGCATACCATCAGATTCAGCATATCAGAGAGTCTTAATATAGAGGTTTCAAGCTCCTATCTGCAAAAATGTGGAATTTTGTATTTTTGCCAGAAGAAAGATCACGGATACGTGTTTATTTTATCAGTAGGGTAAGAGGTACCATTTAGCCCACTTTATGTTCCATCCTGTGTTATTTGCCTACTTTACGTTCCCTGGCAGCTTTCCATGGCAGATTACCAGACTGACTATTGCTATTGATGTCAATTGAATATGGAATTATACAAAACCTACCAGACAGGTTTCCGGGCCAACCAGGCATGTTTCTGGGCCAACCAGACAAGTTTCTGGGTCAACTCCAAGTTTCTGGGCCTTTAGATTCCATGGCACATTTCCATGGCAGATTACCAAACCGGTTATTTGGCAAGGTATAATGTAGTCAAGCATGCTTTGAGAGTTTGGTCGTAATAATTTAAACAGACAGGTTTTTTTTCTGTTTTTGTTGTCAATTGCACAATGAATGTACGTCATGAGATCACGTGTACATTCTTAAAAAAAAATAGTATGTACATATTGAATTAGCTTGCAGGTAGAGCCATTTCCATGCTATTTGCTTGCAGGTACAGCAATTTCCATGCTATTTGCTTGCAGGTATAGGACCATGCTATTTGCGTACGGCCCTAGGAATCTTCTGTGGAAACAGTTTGACGTCTTTGGTGAGATTACGTTCCTTGGCGTTTGATAGACATTTGCAAAAAAGGGGTAATTAGTGATTGGATAATTTTTTATCGTGAAATCTCTGAATAAAATATTTTTGGAGCATGTACTTGACGATGGATAAAAGGGTTAAGGTGATTAGCAATTACGAGCAAGGATCCCNAACAGAGATTAAAATTTCTAGTGCCCTTTTTAAGTGACAAAAAAATTGGAGGGCAACTAGGTCCCCTCCCACGCTTTTTTCCCAGAGTCACCAAATCCAAACTTTTAGATAGCATAAAAATCAAACAGTTCATTACCACGAGCTGTTTGATTTTGAGGACTACGCATTTTCAAAAATTGCGTACACAATGTGTCACTTTCGATATACGGCAAAATTGTGCCACGCTTGGCGCGTGGAAATGTAATGAGGATGACGTTGACTTCATGTAGTAGAGGGGTGCTCAAGAGTGTCACGAAGCTAGCCAAACTTGGTAGAACAAGTGGTACTTTGAACTGTACATCAGGAGGCGGAGAGTGGTCAATACATTGGCTTTTTTATCTGGACTTTTAACACTTTAGCACTGAACCCTGTTTTTACTGGATAGCAAAATAAATTTTCCTTAAACAAAATTGTACAACTCGAGCATTTATTCATGGTCGTTTCAGCTCGAGCTCATACAAATTGAATAATTCTGCTATGCTTGGCGGAACAATGGGCATTTTGAATTGCGCATGAGGTGGCGGAGAGTGGCCAACAAAGCGGATTTTCTATCTTGATTTGGTCGACTTTAGCACTGAGGCCCGTTTTTGCTGGTTAGCGAAATAAATTCTCTACAAACAAAACTGTACAACTCGAGCAGTTATTCATGGTCGTTCCAGTTCGAACTCCAACAAATTTAATAATTCTGCCACGCTTGGCGGAACAATGGGCATTTTGAATTGTACATGAGGTAGCGGAGTGGCCAACAAAGCGGATTTTCTAGCTTGATTTGGTCGATTTTAGCACTGAGGTCTGTTTTTGCTGGGTAGCGAACTAAACTCTCTACAAACAAAACTGTACAACTCGAGCAGTTATTCATGGTCGTTCCAGTTCGAACTCCAACAAATTGAATAATTCTGCCATGCTTGGCGGAACAATGGGCATTTTGAATTGTACATGAGGTGGCGGAGTGGCCAACAAAGCGGATTTTCTAGCTTGATTTGGTCGACTTTAGCACTGAGGCCTGTTTTTGATGGGTAGCGAAATAAATTCTATACAAACAAAACTGTACTACTCGAGCAGTTATTCATGGTCGTTCCAGTTCAAACTCCAACAAATTGAATAATTCTGCCATGCTTGGCGGAGCAATGGGCATTTTGAATTGCGCATGAAGTGGCGGAGAGTGGCCAACAAAGTGGATTTTCTATCTTGATTTGGTCGACTTTATCACTGTGGCCCGCTTTTGCTGGGTAGCGAAATAAACTCTATACAAACAAAACTGTACAACTCGAGCAGTTATTCATGTTCGTTCCAGTTCGAACTCCAGCGAATTGAATAATTCTGCCATGCTTGGCGGAACAACGGGCATTTTGAATTGTCCATGAGGTGGCAGAGAGTGGCCAACAAAGCGGAATTTCTATCTTGATTTGGTTGACTTTAGCACTGAAGCCCGTTTTTGCTGGGTAGCGAAATAAATTTTCCATAAACAAAACTGTACAACTCGAGCAGTTATTCATGGTCGTTCGAGTTCGAAATCCAACAAACTGAATAATTCTGCCTTGCTTGGCGGAACAATAGGCATTTTGAATTGTATATGAAGTGGCGGAGAGTGGCCAACAAAGCCGATTTTCTATCTTGATTTGGTCGACTTTAGCACTGAGGCCCGTTTTTGCTGGGTAGCGAAATAAATTTTCCATAAACAAAACTGTACAAATCGAGCAGTTGTTCATGGTCGTTCCAGTACGCACTCCAACAAATTGAATAATTCTGCCATGCTTGGCGGAAGAATGGGCATTTTGAATTGTGCATGAGGTGGCGGAGAGTGGCCAACAAAGCGGATTTTCTATCTTGATTTGGTCGACTTTAGCACTGAGGCCCGTTTTTGATGGGTAGCGAAATACATTCTTTACAAACAAAACTATACAACTCGAGCAGTAGTTCATGGTCGTTCCAGTTCGAACTCCAACGAATTGAATAATTCTGTCATGCTTGGCGGAGCAATGGGCATTTTGAATTGTAAATGAGGTAACCAAGAGTGACCAACAAAGCAGATTTTCTAAATTGATCTGGTCGACTTTAGCACTGAGGCCCGTTTTTGCTGGGTAGCGAAATAAATTCTCTACAAACAAAACTGTACAATTTGAGCAGTTATTCATGGTCGTTCCAGTTCGAATTCCAACGAATTGAATAATTCTGCCATGCTTGGCGGAACAGTGGGCATTTTGAATTGTAGATGAGGTGGCGGAGAGTGCCCAACAAAGCGGATTTTCTATCTTGATTTGGTCGACTTTAGCACTGAGGCCTGTTATTGCTGGGTAGCGAAATAAATTCTCTACAAACAAAACTGTACAACTCGAGCAATTATTTAAATAGATCTGTTGAATAAATTCAAATGCGACCACAAATAACGGCTCTTAACATGCACTCTTTCATATTATTAATTAAGAATAAACTTCCCAAAAAAAGTTTTTAAAGAAAAGTAAAGGCCAAATTAAGCTTAAGATCAGAAGAAATACAAACCTACAATAGCTCAAACACAAAACGACCAGAAATTAAAGAATAAATGAAACCCAAAACGAACAGAAACCAAATAATCAGTCATAGCAAAAATGAAAAATACAACAGGTACTAATATAAATGAATAAAAATCTTAAATCGGTTTTGGAAATTACAAATAAAATCAAACTGAATATTTGATATATAATGCTATTAATGTTTGAAAGATCATTAGCTCAAGATTTTATTTCACTGTAATTTTATTTTCATTTTCAATGCTGCAATAACTGGGAAAGAAAATATCTGTAATACAATTCGTTTTCAGAGAAACACCAATGACGTAGGGAAAGAGGCAGTATCCAAACTCTTTGTTTGTAGTGAGGCTATATCTGTCTTGAACAGGCTTGGAAAGAAGTAGTAAAACTAAACTGATTAGTTGATATATAATGATATTAATTGCTGAAAACTCATCAGTTCAAAATTTAATTTTACTGTAATTTTCATGTTTATTTTCGATGTTGTAATAAGTAAAAAAGAAATATTTGTAATAAAGTTCGTTTTCAGAGAAGCAACAACGACGTAGGGAAAGTGACAGTATCCAAACTCTTTGTTTATAGTGAAGCTATATTTGTCTTGAACAGTCTTGGAAAGAAGTAATAAAACTAAACTGAATATTTGATATATAATGATATTAATTGTTGAAAGATTATCAGTTCAAAGTTTAATTTTACTATAATTTTAATGTTTATTTTCAATGTCGTAACAAGTATATAAGAAAATATTTGTATTATAGTTAGTTTTCAGAGAAGCACCAATGACGTAGGTAAAGTGGCTTTATCCAAACTCTTTGTTTGTAGTGTAGCTATATATTTGTCTTGAACAGTCTTGGAAAGAGGTAATAAACTAAACTGAATATTTGAT
>JAQQPU010008337.1:17654-35944 GCA_029168905.1 Artemia sp. Kazakhstan ARC1039 | reverse complement strand
CTGATGTACTGCAATGTCAGGGTCACATTTTCTACAGTAGAGTGTGACTTCACTCTTGTCATATCTCTTTGTATAGTCAATGATACTATTCGCATTCATTCTATAGAATTCACATGTTTCAATTTGTGTATTTGAAGCAATTTCACAAACAGTGTCCTCAAGTGTCGAATCACATTCTGTCACTGCCAAATAAAAATCAGTGGGCTTATAATCAAAACACCCATTGTCTTCACAACAATGACGTAGAAACCATATTCTCTTGTTGTTCCAACAGTTGAATCGTTGACCTGGTTCCTCCTCCCAGAACAATCTAAAACCACGACGATACCAATCTCGTAGCAATAAACTAAAATCCCGGTTAGGATTCTTTCCAATCATACCGGGATATGTACTCTCCCACTGCTTACATTTTTCATAATGACAATTGGAGCATAGGTGACCTCTAGGATGAGAGTCACACACCTCTTCAAGACAGGAATTACAACCTTTAATTTGTACAGCATATCCTCTATGCAATTTACATGGGTTGCATAATCTACACTTTTCATCATACTCCTCAATCATTGTGCAATTCTCACATGATGACCAACTGCCCAGTGAGTACATACATAGTGGACATGTATGAAACATTTTGTCATGTGTTGACGCTCTCACTGCCACAATGAAACTGAGCTAGCAACATCAAAAAATTGCCTGAGATAGAGAGAGAGAGAGAGAGAGAGAGGAGTAAATCATCCTTGAGCACCATCTTTCTTATGAAAAAAAAAGTCCTAAATTTCTAAAAACTAATGTTTAAAAGCATATCCACAATATCATTTTGCTGTGTCGTGATCAATATATCAATAAATTGTGTAAATGCATTTGGACCACGATGTAGAAGCTTCATACAATAGTCTAATGATGGAGAATCAGTTTTCATTATATTGACAAGCATTCCCCGAGAAAATATCTTCCTTTGAATAGACAACTCTAGAAAATCATCATCTAGAATCAAACGTTTTTCCATAAGAATTAGATTCCTCATGATTCGATCTTTCTCGAATCTATCCATTTTTTAGAGTCCTAACTCTCTCACAACCAACTTCAGACTAATCAGAATCTCTTTTTGTACTCAAAATATACGCTTGTCTACTATAGAAAAAGAAAAAATACCATTGATTTAGAAACAGTTTTATTGAACATAATTACAATAATAATATTCACTGATGCATTTTGTTCTCATCAATATATTTCGATAGAACATCTAATGCTGACCGAAGTTTATTTATATGGAGAATATTTACTTTTCCAGCAAAACACAGCTGTTCCTCCTGCTTAAATTTGCTTAATGATATCACATATCTAGCATACATAGTGTCCCATTCAAGACATAGTCTACAACCAGCAGTTATTTCCACAGCTACATTAGGTACTCGTATATCGTTGCTGCTGCTGCTGTCGGTTCCATCATTAATCTCCAATAGTGTAAATGCACCACTCATTTTTTTCTCCACTAATATCCTCTCAAATAAAAACTATTCTCTTTGAATCCAATTCTCTTACTAATATGAATTGTAGTGAAAACCATTCCTTTTATTCAAATCCTAATCACCAATCAAGTCATACACGTTCCTCTTGGCAAAGAGTGTGATGACCCGTAGACCTGTTTGTACAGGGGGCGTACGCAAAATAACTTTGAACTTTGAAATTGCGTCATTCCCCTGGCAAAGAGTGTGATGACCTGTAGGCCGCAAATAAAACAGGATGGAACATAAAGTGCGCAAAGTATAACATTGATTACTACTAACGTGGTTCCTTACTTTCAGTTAAAAAACTTGTTTTTTTTTATTTAATTTTTGAAAGTCTTTGAATTAAGCAGGTTTTGATTTTGACTCACCGTACATGAATAATTAAAACGAAATTTGAATATTAATTTTACTTTTATTTGGTTAAATGGATTTCTCGAAACTTGTTTAATTTTATTTACGAACGTTTTTATTAGTAGTAAATATACTCAACTTACGAACTAACTTACGTAACGAACTTCTATATTCATATATTTTTGGGGGTATATTAGGGGGTTCGCCCAATAGTCAATACCTTGCTCTTTAAGCTTAAGTTCGAATTTTTTTCCAATTCTTTAAAAATGACCGCTTAATCACAAAGGCCGTTAATTAGAATAAATAGCTCTTATGAAAGTACTAAGAAATTGACTAGGGGGTGAACCAATTCATACATGTAATATTGTCTGTCCGTTTTAAGTTTTGATGTTGCTGATGTTGCAGTTGAAAAACTTACATGAAACTTGATGAAACTTATATATTTGAAATCAGCATTAAAATCTAATTCTTTTGATGTATCTATTTGTATCAAAATACCGTTGTCTAGAGTTTCGGTTACCATTGAGCCGGGTCGCTCCTTACTTACAGTTCGTTACCACGAACTGTTTGATCGAAGGAGTAAGTAAAGCTTCCTTGGAAAGAAAGTAAGTTAATGGTTATAGCTATAGTTTTGAACATTATTGAGATTTTTGCCTATATTGTATACTCATTTTGTAAAGAATAGTGAACAAATTCGCGCCCGTCTTTGCTACGCACTATGAAAAGAACAGCTTTCGACCTTCCCCTCGTTTTGTTTCTCCGTCACTGGAGTACGATAATTAGCAATGACCAATTGTAATTTTTAAGCAGGACGCTGGCTGAGCCTTAACCTTGAATGCAAACTTGTCAATAATCAGGATGATATTCCAATATTTCATTTTTATTTTCAAGGTGATGCGAGATTGTTGAAGACGAGGAACTCGACTAGTGACATCAATGCTGTGTTTTTCAAGTCAACTCTACTGCCTTAAAAAGTGCAGATTTTACCTATAGTTACTAAAGTTCTTTTTTTAGTTTTTTATTCAACGATATTGCCTTCGAAAGTAAAAATTTTACCTATAATAGCTGAAATTTTATACTGTGATCACTGCCAAGCGGTTGTTTTCTTTATGTTTAGTAATTCAAATGGTTGTAAGAAATGTCTGTGATTCAAGAAAGTAAAAGTTTGATACTTAAGCGAGTTATTTTGTCCATAGGCCTACTTATTAGCCATTAGCAGCTGGCTCAGGAGTCAGGCTTCCCTTCCCCTTTTCCGTTATTTCCTCCAGCTTTGTTCGGTTTTCATGGTTCTCGTTTTCTTACCTTCATTTTAGGTGTCAGTTTCGTGATCAGCAGATAGGAAAACCCCAGAAAACACATTTCAAACTGATTTCTACCCCTGACTTCAATTGTCCCTTTTCTTCCCCTCTTTCCCCCTTTTCCCCCGTTATGGTGGGGCTCATGTTCTTTATTTCATTTTAAATGTCAGTGTCGGGATCAGCAGATAGAAAGATCCCAGAAAACATATTTCAAAGTGCTTTCTACCCCTATCCTGCATTTTTAAATTTTTCCCCTCTTCCCCCTGTTCCCCCCGTTTCCGTACTACTTTTATTCTATATTGAATTTTAGATGTCAGTTTCGTGATCAGCGTATGGGAAGGCCCCAGAAAACTCACTTTTAACTACTTTCTGGGCATGTTCGGCATTTTTCCCAATTTCCCCCGCATTTCCCCCTTTTCCCCTGTTTTTCGGGTACTCGCCCCACTCGGATTTATGGAGACTTTTAGTATGTTGTACAAAATTTGTTTCTGATCATTTTGGTACCATTTTCGTTTATATTGCAATTTTGTCCGGGTCAAACCCTAAAAGTCCTGGACTTGAACTTTAAACTGCGTGGAACAAAATGGCTGTCTAAAAATTTTGATTGGATATGTTTGGGGAAATGGTGGGCGTGGAAGAGGTGTTAGTTGCCTTACAATCACTTTCGACTATTGAAAAGGGCACTAGCCATTTCAATTTCCAATCGAATGAGCCCTTTTTGAAGTTTTTACGACGACGCGTTCTATAAAAACCTTTTATGCCCCCAGGGCATAACTTAAAACCCGTGCTCTGAGGGTTGTGGGGGAGTGTCCTCATCAAAAACATAATTTCTATCTGGAAATCCACAACACTGAATAAAATGGCTATCTAAAAATTTTGATTGGATGTGTTTGGGGAAAAGGTGGGGCTGTTGTCTTCAAATCACTTTCCACTATTTAAAAGGGCACTAGACCTTTGAATTTTCAATCGAATGAGCCCTTTTTTAAGTTTCTACGACAAAGGTCTGAACAGAAACTCATATGCCCCCAGGGTATAACTTATAACCCTTGCCCTGAAGACTGTGGGGGAGTGTCCTGCTCAAAGGTATAATTTCCTGAACTTTAACTGCGTGGAACAAAATGGCTATCTCAAAATTTTGATTGGATGTGTTTGAGGGAATGGTTTGGCGTGGAAGGGGTGCTAGTTACCTTCCAATTACTTTCAACTATTAAGAAGGGCACTAGCCATTTATATTTCTAATCGAACGAGCCCTTTTTGAAGTTTCTACGACAACGCATTCTATAAAAACCTTATATGCTCCAAGTGCATAACTTACAACCCTGACCCTGAAGGCTGTGGAGGCGTGTCCTCCTCAAAAACATAATTTTTATCTGGAAATCAACTACGCTGAACAAAATGGCTATCTTAAAATTTTGATTGGATGTGTCTCGGGAAATGGTGGGCGTCGAATAGGTGTTAATTGTCTTCCAATAACTTTCGACTATTAAAAAGGGCACAAGCCACTCCAATTTCCAACTGAATGAGCCCTTTTCGAAGTTTCTACGACAACTTCTTCGCTACAAAGGGCCCTGCTCTAAAGGAAAAAAAATAAATGAAACATTATGCCAACATCGTTCTTATATGCCCTCAGGGCGTAACTTAAAACCCATGCCCCGAGGGTTGTGGGGGAGTGTCCTCCTCAAAAACATATTTTCTATTTGAAAATCAGCTATGCTAAACAAAATGGCTATCTCAAAATTTTGATTGGATGTGTTTGGGGGAATGATGGGCGTGGGGGGGGGATAGTTGCCCTCCAATCGCGTTCGAATATTAAAAAGGGCACTAGCACATTGAATTTCCAATCGAATGAGCCTTTTTGAAGTTTCTACGACATCACCTTCTACAAAAACCTTATATCCCCCAGGGCATAACTTAAAACCCTTGCCCCGAGGGTTGTGGGGGAGTGTCCTCCTCAAAAACATATTTTCTATGTGGATATCAACTACACTGAACAAAATGGTTATCTCAACATTTTGATTGGATGTGTTTTGGGAAATGATGGGCTTGGGGGAGGGGGGCTAGTTGCCCTCCAATCACTTTCGACTATTAAAAAGAGTACTAGCCACTCCAATTTCCAATAGAATGAGCCCTTTTCGAAGTTTCTACGACAACTCCTTCGATACAAAGTGCCCGAGTATGGAGAAGAAGAAGAAAAAATAAGAAATGCATTGTGCCCACATCGTTCTTTACTTAGGCAGACTATTTTTGGTGGTAGGCCTGATAGTGACTATGATAGTGACTTAGAAGAGAAATGGCCTTAGTCCACACAGAGTAGATAAGTTGATTTTCATTCACGATAACTATAGCCACATCCCGCAGTTCTAATGTACTGCTGAAGTTTGCCTTTAGGAGTTTTTTTTCGACGCACTAAGTTCGTCCTCTGAGGACCCAACCCCAGTCAACCGGGTCGAGGTCAGCTGGTTCTCCTTTCCAACGGGATACCTGGAGGCGCACTCGCTGGGAGTGGAATGAAGCTGTAGCTTCGGTTGGCGGAAGCCTTTCAGGCTTAACAAACGCCGTAGTATTTGACGAATAAACTTTTTCCAAGAAAATTCGATGTCGCAGCTTAGTGAGATCTTCGTTTGGTCGTGCTTTATGCAAGCTGAGGAGAAGATATTCACCCGCTTTCACAATTTCATCTTTAGACGATGATTCGTCCAGAAAAACTCCGTATTTTTTTCTGAACACTTCGCTCTTCTTCAAAAGAGGTAGCACAGCTTGCTTTCCAAGTCCGAAAACTCGTGAGGTCGTTTCACATCCCAAGATTGCGTGCCCTACCAAAAGTAGCCTGGATACTTCTCCCATTTTTTTCTAACTTCGGTGGGGCACCAGAACCGTGTTATCGCTTCTTTTGCGTTCGTTGACGATTCGAAGTAAAGTGTTTTTGCATTAGGCGGGAGGTGATACAAGAGTAGAATCAGAAGTTCAGTGTCGTTGCCAAGAACTATTGTTTCAGAGTTTTCTGCTTTCGTTACGGCAGTCTTCATGATTTGATAGTCAGCATCGTCCTTTGCATGGACGACTTCAAATCCTTTGGCTCTGAGTTTTTCCCCGATGTAGCTTATAATTCGCTGTTTTTTCTGAGAGTTGCTAAAAAACTCTTCCTTCTTTTTCTGGAACTTCATCCCTAAACTGAAATCGATCACTTGATGCTGGCTTCCCTTACACCGTCGGTTGTGGGTAGCATCTTTCGTGGTTGGACCAGCGCTGTATCCATCGAAGACAACAGTAGGGGAGGTACAGCGTCGAGTAACGAAACTAACATAGCTGTCACAGATTGAATCATAAGTATCACCAATCTTCCTAGGTACTTGCTGTAGCAGCCAACCTCCGTCAACTACAGTGACACGATCTGACACTGGCAGGTGCTGAATCGAGTCCGTTTCCGCTTCTTTCCATATTGCTTTCGCTAGTGCAGGTTTGTCTGGCTGACGCATTATGCCAGAATTCTCAAACAAAGCGGGCGGATAACTGCACAGTTCGTAACGTAGAGTTTCTGCCATGTCATTTTCAGATGTATGGGCAGCAGTCGAAAGACGTTGAAAAAGCAGTGCAGGGTCGATATGCGAAATCTCGCCATCTATCCTTATGTTCCCATCGGATGCCAGTGTAACGACTTTGTCTTTCTTCCTGAATGAAAAACTTCGACGGATTGGCCATCCATGCGCTGGAGGATCAGCTCACCTACAGCTTTAGCATCCTCTGCATTGACGCCTTTTTGGGCAATCAGCCCGGAACCTATACTTCTAAGCTTTAGTGAAAGGACAGTTCTCTAGAAGGAATTCAAGAAACGTCAGTAGATCCTTAGTATCTCTCTTTATTCGTGCTGCGGTTGCAGTAACGTGCTGTTCACTAGAACTGTACTCTAGGCCCGTCAGTTTCTGCATTAGATCATTCACTGAAGTGAGTACTGGCATAAACATTGTCCATATGTTTCTCTGAAGCTCAGTCATCCCTTTTCCTCTTGTCATCCCTCCATCTGTTTTTAGGCTCTTCATCAGCACTGTCTGGATAACGAGGTCTAGAGCCAATCCAGCCCAATAACGATCACTTCGTCGGGCAATAAGCTTGCCGCTTGCAAACTGTCCGAAGAGCTGTGGATTCGATGTTTCAAGTTCCTGCATCATCTGAAGAAAAAGACGAACTGACTTGGCATAAAGATTATGCCCCGCAGCTGCGAGGTATGGGAGCATTTCAGAAAGAGAGGATAAGTAGAGATCCCAGTCTCCAGTCCTTTCTGCTTTCAAAAACTTCCGAAAGATCGAAACCATTTCGGAATACTGCATGAATAGTTTTGCAGTTCTGCTGGATTTCAGAGACGATTTTAAGACTTCGAGGCGTAGCGAAACCGCCTGAAGGGCTTCGTGATTAGCCGCTTCTTCCACAGAAATCTTTCCATCCACCAAATCGTCATACACGCTGGAGACTAGTACAAGATCTTCGTGGTCGGAAGGTCTCTCGCCATACGGAATCGAATATGCCTTGCACAAAAGAGAAATATTCAGTGATACGTCGACTAGCTCGTGAGCTCTTACTGCTCTTGCAACCACTTTGCCGCTGAAAATGTGTTTCACTTTTTTCTCCCCGTACACAAGTTCTTACATCTCTTTCAGGCCCGACCCTTCCATTATATACCCTATGGCCCCTAAGAAGCTCATTCGTGTATGGAACCCTCCAAGCATTGTTACAATTTTCTTCAGGGGACTTGCTGGAGGCTCGTCATGAACAATCTTTGTTGCTTTCCCGAAGAGGGGCTGGTCAAACGTGACAATGGGAGTTACACCGAGTCTTCGCGCTTGGTCACTGATGAATATGAGTGTGGATTAAATACAAGACTGATCAGTAGGTTTGTAGTCTATCATAGGTAAAAACAGAACTGAGGATCGTCCGTCATGTTCTCCGACGTGCACTGCATGCATAAGGCCACTCCAACCAGGTCTTTGGCTTCTAAAAAGCTAGCTGCTGTGCCAAAGAAGGTCCAAGTTACTTTCAGAGGTTGTACAGCTCTGGAGGGTTTTATACACCATGCCAGCGCCCTCTTTGTTCCTTCGATTGTAGAAGTGGAAGGTCATGCCTGCAATGTCTTTTAGGGTTTCTGCATTAATTTCCATTCGAAGAATACTGGGCATTGGCGTTTTCGTTTTGGAACTCACTATTGCAATAATCCCCATTCCGTGAAATTTGCCTTTACCGTCGATCGTGCAGACATCATGGTCTACGTTATCTGCTGCAAACTGCAAGAAACTGCCAGCGCTAAGCGTCAAAAGACCAGTCCCGTGACTTGCATCTGCGTTTCGTTCAAATCTGAGCACTTCTTTATAGGATGAACAGAAGCACAGTTTATGAACGTTGTCTATTAGAAACCGTGATCCGAAGTGGTGGTGGAGCTGAACTGCTACAAACACCTGAAGAGGTGCGAGGACTGTTCAAGGTAAACAGGCTTGTACTATTACTTGACCAAGAGCTGCCACTGCAATATTCTCGTTTCCCCCTGGTATTAATTCGCAAAGAAGAAGACACAAGGACTTGGGAAGGTAGCTTAAGCACGTTGCGACATTGTCAAGAGACTAGAAACTTGGATACTCTTCTGATAAAGGAGGTAGGCTTTTAGCTTCACTTTTGATTATTCTAGCAACCGTTTTTGTCATGTTCATGATCTCTACGTCCTCAGATTGGTCCTTAAGAAGCGTACGATGCTCGTTCAGAATGAAATGAGCCGTCTCTCTGAATGTCACAATACTAGCTTTCCCAGGCAAATCCGTGATAAGCACACGATCCCCGTAGCTTTCAAGCAATAGACGTTGGATGTGCTTCACACTGTAGGCTTCACCGACTCCAAGGAAAAAATTCATCTTTTCTGCGACATCACTAAGAGTAAAGTGTTGGTCTTCTATACTTTTAAAGTGCTCTAGAGACTTTTCAAAAGCTTCTTGCTTCTCTGTTTCGGCTGATCTTCCCGCCTTGGCAGAATCATTTTCTTTCTCCTCTTTGTACCGTTTTGGCATACTTTTCTTTGTCTTAAAGCTCACATAGCATGATTTATGGTAAACTGCATCTGCAGCATGGAGGTCAGAAAGAATGCAGTTCATCCTTCCGAGAACAGTCGTCACCCAATTGTCTTTGCCTTTACTTTCGCATGCCCGCAACACTGACTGTCTAAGCTCTGTCGTGGCTGCTTTCACGCACTCGCCGTTGGCCCCCTTTCTCATCGACTTCTCGAACCCCACTTCAGAGTTGCAAAAAATGCAACAAACCTGCACGTTAAAGAAATCTTGAGATCTCAGTTTTCCCGGAGTCTCGTTAGGGATAGGTTCTTCACTTGTCCTTTTCAAGGAATAAATGGTACTTTGACGGCAATAATCTTTTCGGCATGCTTTAAGAACAATCTGACCTGGTTCTGCAGCAATCTGGTCGCCTCTGTCTTTGCTTGCTGTGCTCACCGATAGTGCTCCTTTCGCAGTCAGAACAACGGATGTGTCATCATCGATTGATATTTTTTCCACTTCCGATACAGCAGCAGGGTTCCCAAAGAGCTTTATCTTTCATCAGCACCATTTGCACGGCGATCGTACCTCTCTAAATAAATTCTGAACCTTCGAGATGACGCGCCATCTCGAAAGACCGTCTCTGAAAACTAGATGTCGCTCTTGCGTAATCTTGACAAAACGCAACTATAACCATGAATTCAGGCACCCAGGGAAAATAATGAATTAAACTTGGCTTAGTACTGAAAGAAGAGTTGCTGATACGCAAAATTATGCTTGACTTAACAAAAAAATCTCGTCGTACCTTGATTTATCCTGCTACCATGTCACATGTGTAAGCATCCACGCAGACTGGGGACTATTGGATCCGCTAGATGTCATTCCGTCAGGATAGGTTTTGTCGTCGGCACTGAAACTCCGCGGTGACTTTATATCCGCAACAGACCCCGTCGTAGGTGTACCACAATCAACCCAAACTCGAAGCCAAAGTTTTGCCTTATTTTTATAGTTCTTTCATTCAGGATCGGCAGCCCATATAGATTTCCGCGTTTTTATACGAATACACTCTTCGGGAACCGCAATTTTTTAGCTTCTTTCATACATCTAATTATATCATCATAATATATATCAAGATCACGCTTACTACCCTTTTCTTGCAATTGGAGTAGATCTTAAGACACGAATGCAATTAAGCGATGTAGATAAAGATAATACATATAAAGCAATATCGGCTCTTCCAATTACTACGTTTAAACCATTTAGAATCCCCAATAGGGGCAACATTGAAAAGGTTACGTTTCAGTTTAGCAATAAATGAAAGCGATAGGTGCTCAAAGTCATCAGTCTCAATATCAACATGAATAATCGAGCATTCTAACTGTGACGAATTGAGTATACGATCAATATTAGAAACACTGCCAGTTTGGTGGATGTAGGAGTATGGTAAATCTTTCTTTGGAATCATGTAAGGGGGCATGCACTCCAATATTTCTCGGGATCGATAACTCTGTTCATCCAAATCCGTTTTAAAGTCACCAAGAACTATAAAATCAAGTTAATTTTGCCCGACACGATTCATCACGGAATTTAAAGACATGAATGCAATAGCAAATCTATTTATTGAAATCAATAAATATATTATTTTTATTTGGAAGATAAACATTAGCAAACACAGTACTATTTACTCTCACAGTAAGAATGTGCTTATTCGAATAAAAAAGGGATGGGTTCGAAAGATCAATACTTTTGTTTTTAAATACAGGCCAGACCTCCAGAAGGGCGACCACGTCTGGGAACCAATCTGAACTAGAAATAGAATCACTATTATAAATATCACTTTTATCCAGCTTCTCAGAATTGATCAAGTTAGACCAATCCTTTTTACAGGCTGGAAATTCCATACCCTTAAAACGAATGGATTTAAGGTACTTTTTATAATCATTCTTTTTTTTCTGCTTTATATCCGCAAGAGACCCTGTCGTAGGTGTACCACAATCAACCCAAATTCGAAGTCAAAGTTTTGTCTTATTTTTATAGTTCTTTCATTCAGGATCGGCAGAACATATAGATTTCCGCGTTTTTATACGAATACGCTCTTCGGGAACCGCAATTTTTTAGCTTCTTTCCTACATCTAAAGGCACGAATTCAATTAAGCGATAAAGATAAAGATAATACATATAAAGCAATATCGGCTCTTTTCCAATTACTACGTTTAAACCATTTAGAATCCGTTGAAATTTAAAGTGAATTATTTCTGTAGTGTTTTGTCGTGGTTTACCTTGTCACTGTTACACTCTCTTGATGTTTCAAAGTTCATTTTGGATTTCTTTTTGTTGAATTGCAAGAGTTGAAATATTTTAGTAGTGTTTTGTTGTGGTTTACCTTGTCACTGTTACATTCTCTTGATGTTTCAAAGTTCATTTTGAATTCTTTTTTGTTGAAATGCAAGAGTTGGAATATTTCAGTAGTGTTTGCCGTGGTTTACCTTGTCACAGTTACATTCTCTTGATGTTTCATTATTCATTTTGGATTTTTTTTCGTTGAAATGTAAGAGTTGGAATTGTCACTGTTACATTCTCTTGATGTTTCAAAGTTCATTTTGGATTTTTTTCGTTGAAATGTAAGGTGGATTATTTTAGTAGTGTTATGTCGTGGTTTACCTTGTCTCTGTTAAACTCTCTTGATGTTTCAAAGTTCTTTTTGGATTTCTTTTTTGTTGAAATGCAAGAGTTAGAATGTTTCAATAGTGTTTTGTAGTGGTTTACCTTGTCACTGTTACATTCTCTTGATGATTCAAAGTTCATTTTAGATTTTTTTTTTGTTGAAATGCAAGAGTTGGAATATTTCAGTAGTGTTTTGTTGTGGTTTACATTGTCACTGTTACATTCTCTTGATGTTTCAAAGTTCATTTTGAATCTTTTTTTGTTGAAATGTAAAACTTGGAATATTTAAGTAGTGTTTGCCATGGTTATCTTGTCACTGTTACATTCTCTTGATGTTTCAAAGTTCATTTTGGATTTTTTTTTCGTTGAAATGTAAGAGTTGGAATCGTCACTGTTACATTCTCTTGATGCTTGAAAGTTCATTTTGGATTTTTTTCGTTGAAATGCAAGCGTTGGAATATTTCAGTAGTGTTTTATCGTTGGTTTACCTTGTCACTGTTACATTCTCTTGATGTTTCAAATGGTTTAGCTTGTCACTCTTACATTCTGAAGATGTTTGAAAATTCATTTTTGATTTTTTTCGTTGAACTGTAAGAGTTGGAATATTTCAGTAGTGTTTTCTCGTAGTTTACCTTGTCACTGTTACATTTTCTTGATGTTTCAAAGTTCATTTTGATTTTTTTTTTTGAAATGTAAGAGTTGGATTATTTCAGTAGTGTTTGCTGTGGTTTACCTTGTCACCGTTACACTCTCTTGATGTTTCAATGTTCATTTTGGATTTTGTTTTTGTTGAAATGTAAGAGTTGGAATATTTCAGTAGTGTTTTATCGTGGTTTACCTTGTCACTGTTACATTCTCTTGATGTTTCAAATGGCTTACCTTGTCACTGTTACATTCTGAAGATGTCTCAAAGTTCATTTTGGATTTTTTTCGTTGAAATGTAAGAGTTGGATTATTTTAGTAGTGTTTTTTCGTGCTTTACCATGTCACTGTTACATTCTCTTGATATTTCAAAGCTCATTTTGAATTTTCTTTGTTGAAATGCAAGAGTTGGAATATTTCAGTTGTGTTTGCCTTGGTTTACCTTGTCACTGTTACATTCTCTTGATGTTTCAAAGTTCATTTTGGATTGTTTTTTCGTTGAAATGTAAGAGTTGGAATTGTCACTGTTACATTCTCTTGATGTTTCAAAGTTCATTTTGGATTTTTTTCGTTGAAATGTAAGGTGGATTATTTTAGTAGTGTTATGTCGTGGTTTACCTTGTCACTGTTACACTCTCTTGATGTTTCAAAGTTCTTTTTGGATTTCTTTTTGTTGAAATGCAAGAGTTGGAATATTTCAATAGTGTTTTGTATTGGTTTACCTTGTCACTGTTACATTCTCTTGATGATTCAAAGTTCATTTTAGATTTTTTTTTTTGTTGAAATGTAAGAGTTGGAATATTTCGGTAGTGTTTTGTTGTGGTTTACATTGCCACTGTTACATTCTCTTGATGTTTCAAAGTTCATTTTGAATCTTTTTTTGTTGAAATGTAAAACTTGGAATATTTAAGTAGTGTTTGCCATTGTTATCTTGTCACTGTTACATTCTCTTGATGTTTCAAAGTTCATTTTGGATTTTTTTTTTCGTTGAAATGTAAGAGTTGGAATCGTCACTGTTATATTCTCTTGATGTTTGAAAGTTCATTTTGGATTTTTTTCGTTGAAATGCAAGCGTTGGAATATTTCAGTAGTGATTTATCGTGGGTTTTCCTTGTCACTGTTACATTCTCTTGATGTTTCAAATGGTTTAGCTTGTCACTGTTACATTCTGAAGATGTTTGAAAGTTCAGTTTTGATTTTTTTTCGTTGAACTGTAAGAGTTGGACTATTTCAGTAGTGTTTTCTCGTAGTTTACCTTGTAACTGTTACATTTTCTTGATGTTTCAAAGTTCATTTTAATTTTTTTTTTGAAATGTAAGGGTTGGATTATTTCAGTAGTGTTTGCCGTGGTTTACCTTGTCACTGTTACACTCTCTTGATGTTTCAATGTTCATTTTGGATTTTGTTTTTGTTGAAATGTAAGAGTTGGAATATTTCAGTAGTGTTTTATCGTGGTTTACCTTGTCACTGTTACATTCTCTTGATGTTCCAAATGGCTTACCTTGTCACTCTTACATTCTGAAGATGTCTCAAAGTTCATTTTGGATTTTTTTCGTTGAAATGTCAGAGTTGGATTATTTCAGTAGTGTTTTTTCGTGCTTTACCATGTCACTGTTACATTCTGAAGATGTTTCAAAGTTCATTTTTTATTTTTTTTTCTTTGCAATATAAGAGTTTGAATATTTCAATAGTGTTTCATCGTGTTTTACCGATTCGCTATTACATTATCTTGATGTTTCAAAGTTGATTTTAGATTTTTTTTTTTCCTTGAAATGTAAGAGTTTGAATATTTCAGCAGCGTTTGTCGTGGTTTACCTTGTCACTGTTACATTCTCTTGATTTGTCAAATTTCATTTTGGATTTTTTTTTTGGTTGAAATGTAAGAGTTGGAATATATCAGTAGTGTTTGTCATGGTTTACCTTGTCACTGTTGCGTTCTCTGGATGTTTCAAAGTTTATTTTGGATTTTTTTTTTCGTTGAAATTTACGAGTTGGAATTGTCACTGTTACGTTCTCTTGAAGTTTCAAAGTTCATTTTTGATTTTTGTCATTGAAATGTAAGAGTTGGAATATTTCAGTAGTGTTTTGTCGTTGTTTACCTTGTCAGTGTTACATTCTCATGATGTTTCAAAGTTCATTTTAATTTTTTCATTTTGGATTGTTCAGATCGTTCCAAAGTTCATATTGGATTGTGTTGTCTTGGTTTACCTTGTCACTGTTACATTCTCTTGATTTTTCAAAGTTCATTTTGTTTTTTTTTTCGTTGAAATGTAAGAGTTGGAATATTTCAGTAGTGTTTTAACATGGGTTTACCTTGTCACTGTTACATTTTCTTGATGTTTCAAATGGTTTCCTTGTCACTGTTTCATTCTGAAGATGTTTGAAAGTTCATTTTTGATTTTTTTCGTTGAACTGTAAGAGTTGGAATATTTCAGTTGTGTTTTCTGGTAGTTTATCTTGTCACAGTTACATTCTCTTGATGCTTCAAAGTTCATTTGGATTTTTTCGTTGAAATGTCAGAGTTGGATTATTTCATTAGTGTTTTGTCGTGCTTTACCATGTCACTGTTACATTCTGAAGATTTTTCAAAGTTCATTTTGTATTTTTTTTCATTGTAATGTAAGAGTTTGAATATTTCATTAGTGTTTTGTCGTGGTTTACTTATTCACTGCTACATTCTCTTGATGTTTCAAAGTTCATTTTAGATTTTTCCCTTGAAATGTAAGATTTGGAATATTTCAGTAGTGTTTTCTTGTGGTTTACCTTGTCACTGTTACATTCTCTTGATTTTTCAAAGTTATTTTGGATTTTTTTTTTCGTTGAAATGTAAGACGGCTGCTCACATACACAGTCATAGTGAGAGAGATATACAAAAAGCTGGGTTAATTTAGGTTCACTTAGAAGTTCATTTTGGATTTTTTTTCGTTGAAATTCAAGAGTTGGAATATTTTAGTAGTTTTTGTCATGGTTTACCTTGTCACTGTTACATTCTAAAAGATGTTTCAAAGTTCATTTTGGATTAAATTCGTTAAAATTTAAGAGTTGGAATATTTCAGTAATCTTTTTATTGTTGATTACCATGTCACTGTTACATTCTCTTGATGCTTCAAAGTTCATTTTGGATTACTTTTGTTAAAATATAAGAGTTGGCATATTTCAGTAGTCTTTTGTCATGGTTTACCTTCTCACTGTTATATTCTTTTGTTGTTTCAAAGCTCATTTTGGATTTTTTTCCTTGAAATTTAAGAGTTGGAATATTTCAGTAGTATTTTGTCATGGTTTACATTGTCACTATTACATTCTCTTGATGTTCCAATGTTCATTTTGGTTTTGTTTACTTGAAATGTAAGAGTTGGAATATTTCAGTAGTGTTTTTTTGTGGTTTACCTTATCACTGTTACATTCTCATGATATTTCTAAGTTATTTTGGTTTTTTTTTTCAGGAAATGTAAGACACCTGCTCACCCACACATTCATAGTGAGAGAGATATGCAAAAAGTTGGGTTAATTTAGGTTCACTTAGTTGGGTTAATTTAGTTCAAATATTTCAGTAGTGTTTCTCCGTGGTTTACCTTGTCACTGTTACATTCTCTTGATGTTTCAAAGTTAATTTTGAATTTCTTTTGTTTAAATGTAAGAGTTTGAATATTTCGGTAGTGTTTGTCGTGGTTTGCCTTGTCACTGTTACATTGTCTTGATGTTTCAAAGTTCTTTTTGGATTTCATTCGTTGAAATGTAAGAGTTGCCATATTTCAGTACTGTTTTCTCGTAATTTACCTTGTCACTGTTACATTCTCTTGATGCTTCAAAGTTCATTTTGGATTTTTTTTTCGTTAAAATATAAGGTGGATTATTTCAGTAGTGTTTTTTCGTGGTTTACCTTGTCACTGTTACGTTATCTTGATGTTTCAAAGTTCATTTTGGATTTTTTTCGTTGATATGTAAGAGTTGGAATATTTCAGTAGTGTTTTGTCGGGGCTTACCGTGTCACTGTTACATTCTCTTGATGTTTCAAAGTTCATTTTAGATTTTTTTTTCGTTGAAATGCAAGAGTTGGAATATTTAAGTAGTGTTTTGTTGTTGGATTTTTCCGTTGAAATGTTAGAGTTGGAATATTTCAGTAGTGTTTCGTCATGGTTTACCTTGTCTCTGTTACATTCTCTTGATGTTTCAAAGTTCATTTTGGATTTTTTTGTTGAAATACAAGAGTTGGAATACTTCAGTAATGTTTTGTCCTGGTTTACCTTGTCACTGTTACATTCTCTTGATGTTTCAAAGCTCATTTTTGATTTTTTTTTCGTTGAAATGTAAAAGTTGGAATATTTCAGTAGGGTATGTCATGATTTACCTTGTCACTGTTACATTCTCTTGATGTTTCAAAGTTGATTTTTGATTTTTTATTTCGTTGAAATGTAAGAGTTGGAATATTTCAGTAGTGTTTGTTGTGGTTTACCTTGTCACTGTTACATTCTCTTGATGTTTCAAAGTTCATTTTGGATTTTTTTTTTCGTTGAATTGTAAGAGTTGAAATTGTCACTGTTACATTCTCTTGATGTTTCAAAGTTCATTTTAGTTTTTTTTTTCCTTGAAATGTGAGAGTTGAAATATTTTAATAGAGTTTGTCGTAGTTAGCCTTGTCACTGTTACATTCTGAAGATGTTTCAAAATTCATTTTTGATTTTTTTCGCTGAAATGTAAGAGTTGGAATATTTCAGTAGTGTTTTCTCGTGGTTTACCTTGTCACTGTTACATTCTCTTGATGTTTCAAAGTTCAGTTTGGATTTTTTCCGTTGAAATGTAAGAGTTGGAATATTTCAGTGGTATTTTGTCGGGGTTTACCTTGTCACTGTTACATTCTCTTGATGTTTTAAAGTTAATTTTAGATTTTTTTTCCTAGAAATGTAAGAGTCGGAATATTTCAGCAGTTTTTTGTCTTGGTTTACCTTGTCACTATTACATTCTTTTGATGTTTCAAAGTTCATTTTGGATTTCTTTCGTTGAAATGTAAGAGTTGGAATATTTCAGTAGTGTTTGTCATGGTTTACTTTGTCACTGGTACATTCTTTTGATGTTTCAAGAGATTTCATTCGTTGAAATGTAACAGTTGGAATATTTCAGTACTGTTTTCTCGTGGTTTACCTTGTCACTGTTACATTCTCTTGATGCTTCAAAGTTAATTTTGGAATTTTTTTTCGTTGAAATGTAAGAGTTGGAAGTGTCACCGTTACATTCTCTTGATGTTTCAAAGTTCAGTTTTGATTTTTTTGTTGAAATATAAGAGTTGGAATATTTCAGTAGTATTTTGTCGTGGTTTACCTTGTCACTGTTACATTGTCTTGATTTTTTCAAAGTTCATTTTGGATTTCTATCGTTGAAATGTAAGAGTTGGAATATTTCAGTAGTGTTTTGCCATGATTTACCTTGTCACTGTTACATTCTCTTGATGTTTCAAAGTTCCTATTAGATTTTTTTTCCCTTGAAATGTAAGAGTTGGAATATTTCAGTACTGTTTTCTCGTGGTTTACCTTGTCTCTGTTACATTCTATTGATGTTTCAAAGTTCATTTTGGATTTCTTTCGTTGAAATGTAAGAGTTGGAATATTTCAGTACTGTTTTCTCGTGGTTTACCTTGTCACTGTTACATTCTCTTGATGGTTCAAAGTTCATTTTTTTTTTCGTTGAAATGTAAGAGTTGGAATTGTCACCGTTACATTCTCTTTATGTTTCAAAGTTCAGTTTGGATTTTTTTTTTGTTGACATATAAGAGTTGGAATATTTCAGTAGTGTTTTGTCGTGGTTTACCT
>JAQQPU010008336.1:21882-35944 GCA_029168905.1 Artemia sp. Kazakhstan ARC1039 | reverse complement strand
ACTCCACGCCTCCCATGTGTGCCAGGAACCTTTCTCTGAGAAGAGGCTACTAGGGCTTTATTTCTTTGTAGAAAATACATTTTAAATTATTGGTTTTTGTCAATGGTGGGAAACATACAGTGTTCTTTTATATGGCTAAAAAAGGTTTTTCTGCATCCTCACCCTGTAGTTAAAGTTCCAGTCCCCCTTCAAATAATGAAATGAAATATTGTTTCTTGTAAACACATTCCGACGAGTGGTTGATTTCTTGTTGTCAATTACATGTTTTCTGTCTTTTTATGTTTTTTCGCCTGGTGGTTTCTCATGTTTTGGCTAATATAGAGATTTAGGGTAATCAAATGTAAGAGAAGCTTTTATGATTTGACCCACCTTCTGTGCATCTGGATCGTCCTTTTTCTTCCTTGCCTCTAGTCCTTGCCGGTCTCTAAGGATTAAAAAATTCAAACTGATGCGTCATTAAAGGAAATTTTCATAAAAATGGTGCTTTAACTGATGGGTCACTCCTCTTTGCCATCCGGTGTACATCTTCGGGCTGGACACTCATTTGAAACTCCATATCACGCCTGGTAGAATTATGCCCCACGTGTCGTATGTCACATCAGTGTGTATGATTTTGAAAACCTCTGCCACAATACTTTTTTGTGCAATAATTTGCGCCACCCCTATTAAAGTGAACTCTAAAACCAAAATGACCTTCCTGGTGTACCTCAAGTGACCTAGTGTTTAACCCCTTGCTGTCGATAAAATTTTTTCTATTTTTATTATTTTTCATTTGATGATTCTTGCGTGGAGATTAATAAAAAGAGATTTAGAATGATCAAGCGTGAAAGAGAAATCCGAATGATTAAACACGCCGATTTATCAAGTTTTGCGTCAAAGAAATGAAAGCTTTCTAAAAAGAAGCATATTCTTTACCGTCCATTGAGGTAATTTGACATGATACTTGTCTATATGGTGTCAGAGGTTAGTCTGTGAAACTAAAAAAATAGTAGATTAGTGATGAATTAGACATACTCCCATATATTGTGTGGCTCATATTTCCGCTTTTAATATTTCATGTCCTCAAATTAGGGATTAATTATACTTTTATTATAGTTTCTTTCTCTTGGTTAGAGAAAAAAGAAAATATATGTTTTTCTAAACTATTTTCAAGTAATTAGGTAAAATGTAATTATTGTGTTTAGTTGCTAGTTTTTACACTATATTACATAATATAAGTAATAATTTATTCTCCAAATACTATTAGAAGCTCTGATGAAGCCAAGCTCGCCTCTTGCATCAGGTAAATAAAAAAAACAACAAAAAACAAAACGAAAAAAAAAACAAAAGCAACAATTAAAAAAGAAATACGTGATAAATAAAATTAATAGATTAGAACTGAAAGAATTAGTAAAATAAAGCATACAAAAAAGCGTATATCAAATCAGCTTTACATAAAGAATAGTCCAAGAAGGAAAAAGAGGAGGATATTTACTAAGATAAGATAAGATAAGTTTTATTCTTCATTAAATACACATACAATATTAGATGTTATAAATCCCTCAAAGGCTCATTGGCCTGTACAAAGAGGGAAGACATATGAATTACATACTCAAGGATAAAAAACAAAAGAAAATTTAAAATGATCACTTACTCACATATGAAGGAGAAGAAAAGAAAATATAAATAAAATAGAAACTATAGAAAAAATTAGAATAAATAAACTAAATTAATTAATTATATTAAATAGACTCAAAAAAAAAAAAAAAACAATAGAAAAAAAAATATTACTATAGGCGAATTCCTGTCGTCGAAACAGACTGTAATTATTAGACTGTAATAAAATGGTGCGAAAGCAATAAAATTTAACCTATCTTCATGAATGCTACTCCTTAGTGAACTATACAAGTTTCACCAATAAAAAATGATAATCATACCTGAGGCCTGGGAGTCATAGCGCAGAGAAAACCACCATAAAACAAAATAACCAGCTGAAAATTGACTCGCTAGAATAAATTATAATCTAGAGAGGAGAAAGGAGAAGGGGAAAAAAAAACGCATAAAATATGAAAACAGGGAACTGAAACGAACGTTTTATCCTTCTCTTGAACTATTTGAACATCATGTACCTGCAAAAGCATACCGCTCAGCATTAAGAAGTAACAACTAAATAAATATTGGGCATTTGTTCATTATTCAGAACACAATCAAGAATGTGGATCTGCAAGATTTGACGAAAACCGGTTTAGCTATCTGTATTCGGAGACAATTAGCTTAGACTTAGTGGAAAAACTACGTTGTCGGCATATTTTTATTAATATATAGAGTTGGTATTTCGGTTAGCTTAGGTTATGTTAGGTATTTAATATAATGCATTTTGGGCTGCCTGCTTTCCATAATTTTCTGCTGTAGTTCCCATAAATATGTTAATAAAATATTCTATTTTCATCATATTTTGGTATATTTCATTAGGATTAACCTAACTTCACTTCTGGGTGTGTTCTGAATAATGGACAAGTACCAAATATTGTTTTACATACTTTTTATTTTTAATACAATTCGTAATTTTTATATATATGCCATTCTAAAGTATTTTTTACTAAGACTTTGTAACAGATTATCTTTTCCGAGTAATTCTTAGATATTAATTCTTTGCAATTCTTAGCCATTCTTATTACTAATTATATAGGAATTATTAGTAATTCTTAGAGTTCTCATTACTTCTTTGAGTACTTCTTTCTCAGAAAAAATATCCTGAAATCTGAGGCTAAAAGGAATTTGTGTTCAGTGTCTTATCGCCCTCTTTCGCCTGAAAGTATTTCCAGATATAAAAATCGTATTCTAATAATTATCTAGTTTTGGCCTGTCATTGTGTATTTAAAAACGAACAATAATATCTGTTGCTTGATTGGCGGAAAATTTTCTTTTTTTCACTTTTATGTGTCATAACTTATTGTGACATTATGGGACTAATTTATGTAAAGTCATAAGTAAGCTAATAACTCAAACTCATTTTCAACGTAATAGCTTTAACTACATTAATAAGAGCTTCTATTTCCCACCTCTCTGAGTAAGTATAATCACTCCTCGTCAATTTGAGCTAAATATTTGTACATTTTAATCGACGCAATTTCTATTAAACAAACATACCTCATAAAATCAAATTTCATGCTGGCAGTTTTTTCTCCGGGGAAATTTTCCATAGGGAGGGAAGTTTCCAGGGAGTGAACTTGTCATGGGAAATTATTTGATTTTTTTCTTCTTTTTTTTTAACTAGACAGATCTCTTTATATAATTTTTCTTTCTTTAATATTAAAATTATAAAAGAAGAATCTTTAAATATGTTGCGTTATCTGTAAGTGACGTTCTGGCTTTTACAAGGTTTAGGGGGGGGGGTCATAATTTTGGTTGTGGTAATTGCTATTCGTTTTAAGTTTGACTTCATAATTCATTTTCACTTTTATGTGTCATAACATATAGTGACATTATGGGACTTGGGACAAGCTTCTACGGGACTTGCTTGGAAAGTTACCAAGTTTTGGGGAGAGACATCTGGACCTTGAATTTTCTGTTGGGGTAGGAGTGGAGGTAAATCAAAAGGACTTGATTGTGTTCAGGATGTCAAAATAAGATATCTGCAGAATCATGAGAACGGCTTTGGGAGTGGACTTAAAATGTCTGTGCTATTAGCTCTAGAAGAAGCTATTCACAATAAATTAGTGAGGTAAATAAAAAAAAACAGCATACGTTCCCAGGCTATCAAAATAGCAAATCTGCAATATATCAGAAACAGCTTCGGAATCAAATTAAAACTTTTGGTGCATTGGGAGTGAGAGGGAACCTTAGTTATTCTGTTTAGAGGGAGGGAATGAGGGGAACAAAAATTTAGATAAAAAGATTTATAAGACCAGAATAAAAGAGTTTTCGTATCAGGTATCAAAGAAAACACAGAGAATTGTGGCCTTATCTCCGCAGCTGATGGCTTCAGAATCCTTTCTTGTATCTTAAAGAAATGCCCTTTGTAGAAATATAATAAAGTTCTGGAAATATTGTAGAAAAGCTTGGGAGTAGCTGAAAAAACTTGTAAAATCTGATATAAAAATTCAGTATAAACCCCTTTAAATGGAAATAATTAATTGAAAGACTATTATAAATGTCATTGCAAGTCTCTGCTACTTGGATATATTATATTTCTGCTAAATTGGATATTTTAAATTAGTCCACAGTTAATAAAAAATGAGTGATTAGAACATATATTGAATTGATTATCACCGATTTTTTATAAAATAAAGTTATGGAAACTTCGGTTTGATCAATCTTTCGGTACTTGCGTCTCTTTTTTTAGAGTCCTGTAATTGCTGGTACTCAAAGCCGAAATGGTAGAACCGTTGTACCTCCTACCAATGACAGAAAACTTGAGGTTTCACCGTTGGAGGTTAGTATTATCAATCAGACTATTAATTAGATATTTTAATATTATTTTTAATTAAATTAATTTTTTATTTTTTGTACTGAGACCCTTCTCTTTCCTTGTGTAACGTTCATTTTTTTGCTGATTTGTCTGGCCATATTAACTTACTTGCTTAAAAACCTGCAGTTTGATATAGCGGATTTTCAAGACTTGAGGTTTATGCAACGCAAGGTTTCTTGAGGAGTGAGAGAAGGGTGGTTCAACCAGCTAGGCATCTCTTCCTTGCTCCCCTGGCTCCGCTCTACGCAAAACTATGGTAAATTCAGATATGTATGAAAACAATTATGCCAAACTTTTTTATCATGGGCAGTTTAACAAAGCTTTCCAAATTGAGACATTTACAACTAAACTATCTATTGATCAAAATATATCCACAACAAATTCAGAATAAATTATTTCGATACTGCAATAGATCGAAATTGGTGTAAAGGCTGCCTAACTTAGTTCTGCTTTTTACCCTACATTCTGTAAATCAATCACAGTTAAAAATTATTACTGACTAACTACATCAAACAGTTCGTGGTAACGATTTGTAAGTAAGGAGCGACCCGGCTCAATGGTAACCGAAAGTCTAAAAAACGGAATTTTGATACCAATAGATACATCAAAAGAATCAGATTTTAATTTTAATTTCAAATATATAAGTTTCATCAAGTTTAATCTTACCCATCAAAATTTAGGCACCGGAGAAAATTTGGCTTATTTTCGAAAAAAAGGGAAAAGACCCCCTAAAAGTTATAGAACCTTAACGAAAATCACACCATCATATTTAGTGTATCAGAGAACACTACTGTAGAGGTTTCAAGCTCCTATCTACAAAAATGTGGAATTTTCCATTTTTTGCCAAAAGAAAGATCACGGATGCGTGTTTTTGTTTTTTTTTTCTTTTTCCCAGGGGTAATCTTATTGACCCAGTGGTCCTAGAATATCGTAGGAGAGCTCATTGGAACGGAAATTAAAAGTTCTAGTTCCCTTTTTAAGTGACCAAAAAAATGGAGGGCAACAAGGCCCCCTCCCACGCTCAATTTTTTCCCAAAGTCACCCGATCAAAATTTTGAGATAGCCATTTTGTTTAGTATGGTCGAAAATGTGACAACTATGTCTTTTAGGATGACTTAATCCCCCGGAGCCCCCGGGGGGAGGGCTTAAAGTTATGAACTTTACCCAATGTTAACATATAGAATTGGTTATTGGGAACTATACTGACGTTTTCAGGGGGAATTTTTCTGGTAGTGGGGGGGGGGGGTGGGTGGGGGGTTATGTGGGAGGATCTTTCCATGAAGGAAGTTTTCATGGGGGAAGGAACATTGCTATGAAGGGGGTGCCGGACTCCCCAGCATTATTTAAAAAAAAATCAGAAATTAAATATTAAAAAAACAAGTTTTTCAACTGAAAGTAAGGAGTAACATCAAAACTTAAAACGAACAGAAAATTTTAGCTATATGGTTGGGTTCACCCCCTAGTCAATACCTCGCTCTTTAAGCCAAACATTTTTTAGTACTTTCATAAGAGCTATTTATTCTAATTAAGGGCCCTTGTGATTAAGGGGTCATTTTTAAAGAATTGGAACAAAATTCGAACTTTAGCTTAAAGAGCAAGGTATTGACTAGGGGGCAAACCCCCTAATGTACGTATTAAAAATATATGAATATAGAAGTTCGATACGTAAGTTAATTCGTAAGTTACGTATATTTATTGCTAATAAAAACATTCGTAAATAAAATTCAACAAGTTTCGAGAAAGCCATTTAACCAAATAAAAGTAAAATTAATATGCACATTTTGTTTTAATTATTCATGTACGGTGAGCCAGAATCAAAACCTGCATTAATTCAAAAACGTTCAAAAATTAAATAAAAAAAACAAGTTTTTTTAACTGAAAGTAAGGAGCGACATTAAAACTTAAAACGAACAGAAATTATTCCGTATATGAAAGGGGCTGTCCCCTCCTCAGCGCCTCGCTCTTTACGCTAAAGTTTGACTTTCTCACAACTCTATTTGTTTTAAACAATAAGAAACTAGCGTAAAGAGCGAGGCGCTGAGAAGGGGACAGCCCCTTTCATATATGGAATAATTTCTGTTCGTTTTAAGTTTTAATGTCGCTCCTTACTTTCAGTTAAAAAAAACTTGTTTTTTTTTATTTAATTTCATTTAAGGATCTCTGAGCTAGAAAATTCCTTGTTCAAAGTAAAGCAAACAAATTCATTGAACTTTGAACGGGTTAGTGATTTCAAAGAATCTGTTATTTTATTTCACCTGGACAACGCCCACAAATAAAGTTTAGTGCTAGGTCGAGTAATGGTTGATGAATGTTACCTAGGAATCGAGTTTGACCTCTTTCTAAATGATAGATTTTTACAATTGGAAAAAAAGGAAGGAAAAAGGAAAAAAGAAAGTAAGAACACAAGTGCAACTCCCTTGAATGATAACTAATTTTGCCTTATATAAAAGGATCCTAAGCAATGGAGGAAATGCTTTTGCGTCCACCAGAATTAATGAAATTATTGAATAGTAGCAGGGATATACCAGGCGCATTATATAAGAGATTATGGACAAAATGACAAGGAATTATTATTATTGTTATATATATATAGGATCTATATTTTAAGAGAGAGGATCCAAGGTACCCTTACGTTTATTGGAGATGTTGTACTGACAAAAGGGAAGTAATGCGGGAAAAAAGCGAAATAAAAAAAAGGTAATACAAAGAAGGGAAATAATTAAAAATGTGTACATTAAGATAAAAAGAAAGCAGTCATTTGTAAAATAAAAACGAAAACTGAAAACAGCTAGTCAAAATGTTGTAGCCAAGTAGTTTAATAAAGTTACCTTAGAAATTATTATTAAAGTATGGGTTTACTGTATATCGGTCCATAGAAGAGGGGTAGGGCCACCATGAGCCTAGAGTAGGCCTCATAGACAAATATTTCCACTACCTATCTACTACGAATCTTTTCTTACAAATATTATTTTTGGTTGTGCTCTTTTACTTATTTCTTCACAGAAACTGATATTTACATACCCTCTTTAGCGAGTCCTTACCGCAAGAATGAAGATGGTCAGTTATTATAGTAGCTCTCAGTACCGTAACTATAAATCGGCACATATTTTCCCCCAGTTCAAATTTCGACGTTGCAGGGACTCTTGGGTTTTAATTAAAATTTTGGGCTCCATAAAAAGAGCATATCAGTTGAAATACTAAAGTAAGAATAAAGGAGATTAGATAATAAAGGAGAGTAGATACTAAAGTAAGAATAAAGGACAATATTCAGGCTATAGCTTAAGTTTCGGGCTATAGCTATAGCTAGGTGGTGCCAGAGCTCCTCGAGCCCCGTCTGTATATCAATGCTGCTACTCTTTGATCCAGGATCATTAAGGGAACGATCCCTAACACTCACACTTGTGTTTGCCCACCATCATAAGATTTAGCAAAAGATGGACGGGCTATACCTTGCTAAATTGAGAACAATGTCAGGCTGACAGTCTTAATACACTGAGAGCCATGAAACCGTCATATGAACTCTTTAGTGCCTCTTATGGTCAGTATTTTTAACCAACAATGACCAGTGTTTTTCTTTGTTTTATATGTAAAATAACAATGTCATTTAGCCTGGCCTCAGGCGTGACTATGATTGTCGTTTTTGGTAATTAATTATTCTGATATAGATATGGTACATGCATCTCTTATCAAGATCATTCATGGGATGATCCCTGACATTCAAACTCACTCAAATTCATACTTCTCTGATACATTTAGCAGAAAGCTGAACATTGCTAGCCATGTTGAACCTAGAGTAATATCAGGAATGATAATCCGAACAGTCTATGGGCCTCAGTGGGGCCAAAAGTACTGAGCCCCTCTCCTTCCTGTCTATATAGATTTGTTGCACCTCTTTTGAGTCAGGATTCATGAAGAATGACAGAAATTTTACACGTCTTTGAAATCAGAATCCTATCGGTACTAATTATCCGTATAGCTTGAAGCTTTTGGGGGCTAGAGATCCTACCCCTGCCCCTATCCGTGTAAAAATCCTGAAACTTTTTTTTAATCATTATCATTTTAGAAATAATACCTGACCTCGCACTCACGCTTCCCAGTAAATTTTAATAAAAGATGGATATGCTATTATTGTTGAAATCAGAATCCGGCCGGGATCGATCATCTGTATACAGAGTTGCCGCTTGTAGCGTAAAAGTGTTATTTCAGCACTATTTTATTATGTGTAGCACTGTAGCACGTGCTCAGGGTTGCCGCCTGTAGCACGAAAGTGCTATTTTAGCACTATTACAGTCTTTTTTGATTGTGGCACCGAGAATCACTGTGTAGCACGCTAACTCGGGCAAGTGTGGTAATTTAGGAACTGACCGTGGTGGCAACCCTGTCTGTATAGCATCGACATAATAACTCAGCAAAGGTAACTCAATATCGCCCGTAACAGTCGCCTTTGGAAAACGATTTAAACCACATTAGAAAAACGATAATTTCTTAAACCACATTGGCCTGACATCACATAAACACACATAAACTTAATTCTAACCCATCTATATCAGAAAAATCTACTCTTTCGAATCAGACACTTCTTTCACTTACAGCCCTTTGTAACAGAACTTCTTTTTGCTTCTATTATAGAGGTATTTTTTATAAACAGAAATATGGGCTTTCCATGGGTGCCCCCTTTCTCCAATACAGGCTGATATCTTCATGGAATACCTTGAAGAAAGGGCTATTTTGCAAAGTTTTTGTAAACCTGAATTTTGGGTTCGTTTTAAAGATGATATTTTTTATTTGTGTGAACATGGTGACGAGTCTCTGGGTTCTTGTCTTCACTTGCTCAACTCCTTGGATCCAAAACTTAAATTTACTCAGGAATCAGAGGTAGAGAGGCGTCTTCCTTTCTTAGATGTTCTGGTGCACCGAAATGATAAATGTTTCGAGTTTGATGTCTATAGAAAACCCACACATAATGACCGTTACTTAAATTATTCCTCTAATCATTCTCCTGCTATGAAAAGAGGAGTTATCACTTTTCTATTTGATAGAGCATTGAAAGTTTGTTCAACATGCTTCTTGGATTTAGAGCTCAACCACCTTAGAGATATTCTATTTGGGAATGGTTATCCAATTAGTTTAATAAATTCTGTAATTGCAAAACGCATTAAAAGATTATCAGATAGCTACACAGAAAACACAAATCAAAGGGACAATTCAGTTTATCTTGGTCTCCCATACGTTAAAGGGGTTTCAGACCACATTTCGAAAAATCTAAGAAAAAATAACATTTACACTTACTATAGACCCAGAAAAACTATCAGGTCCCAAATTTATCAAGGTAAAGACCCTATCCCGATAGGTGAAAACTCCGGTGTCTACAGAATTCCTTGTTCGTGTGGTCTTTGGTATATCGGAAGCACTGATCAGCAACTCACGGATAGATTAACTCAGCACTCTATTTCAATTAATAATACACTTAAAAAGCAGAAAAAACAGAAAATTTTGACTCTGCCGTTGCAGAGCACATCTTTGAAAACCCAGACCATACTATTTTGTTTAATCAGGCTAGCCTAATTTCGCATGACAAAGGTATTGTCCAGCACTACAGAGAAGCTGTTGAAATTTGTAAATACCAACATTTAGGTCTAGCTTTAAACAGAGATTCTGGGGATTTAAAAATAAACGAGTCATATTTCGGTTTTCTCAAAAGAGAAGCCGATACTTTAGTAATCCCTGAAATAAACCTTGAACCCCTTTCCCAGTCATATAATCAAACACGTGAACAACCCCTTAGGTCTCAGAGGGTGTCTGCAAGAAATGCAATAATTAAAATCCGAAATCAGATGACATAGTTCTCCAACTTATTTAATTGCTGGTTCGTTTTGTTTTTGAGTGAATGAATTGTTTTCTTTTCTTTTATTCCTCAGTTTTTCGCTAGTATCCGTCGATGGCGGTTCATATTTTTTTGGATTTTGTGCAAATCGCGGATATTGGCGAATAACTCGATTTAAGGTTGTTAGGTATTTGTTTTAATTCTTATAATTTTTGGCTTTTATTGAATTTTATTCATCTTTTAAGTGTTTGGTTTTTTCTTTCGTGTTTTTGTTCTTTTCACATTGACTTTCCACGTTTTTTTTTTTTTTTTTTTTTTTTTCTTCGGCACGTTCCTTGGATACATTATTTCGTTTCGGGCTGAAGAAGAGAGGCGTTCGTCCTCTCGAAATATTCGCTTTGTTGTGTTTTTTCTCTATTTTCATTTGGCCTTTAAAAACCCCATTTTTGCTGGTTTTTCTTTCTTTATGTGATTTAAACACTGTTAAGAAAAAGAAAGAAATCCGTTTTTCACAGTAACAATGATCAGTGAACATCAATCAGGGGCTAATGTCGGTTCTGTGGCCTACCCCATTGCTTCCCTCATTTCAAAAGCCCATATAACCCAAAATGACAGCTGATTTCGATGCTGATAATGGTAGAGGCTTTTTGAACATAATGACAGAGACTGTGGAGGAGGTAAGGAGACAGTGTTGGCGATTTTGATGGTGGGCGAAGTGGAATTGTAATGTAAGAATGATTGTGGTTATGAATCTGGAGATAGAGGGTAGATTTGAAGATGGGACGATGGCGATGAGGCTGGTGGATTTGGGGGAGGTGAATTTGAATGTAGGTTAGTGTTGATACTAAGACTACTGCTACTTCTCCGGACTTCACTTCTAATATTGTTAGTTTTAAGTGTTAATTAGTTAACACTAAGTGCTAATTACATGTTAAAAATATACAAATCAGAAAATAAACAGGATATTTACATAAAAACAATGTTTGCTCACCCAATGAAGATGAGTAATAAACCGACTTAACTTGGAAACCACACCGCATTAATTTTCTCTTACTCCACTGACCCTTAGCAGTGGCGGTGCTAAAAGAAGTTAGTAAGGCATGCCTTGGTGGTTCCTCAAATTATACTAATTTGTGTGCCATTAACGCTGAGAGGATCACTATCTTGATAAAAGCTATTCAGATCAACCGCGGTATACCCGCGATTGAAGAGTAGTTACCACGTTTTTCTGTTGTTGATTCCTGCGTTCAAGTTTTGCCAGAAGGTGGCGAATTTTGAAAAGGAAAACGACTAAGCTGTGTCCCTGTGTCAATTGAAACGTTTTGCTTTTAGCACAACCAAAAATTTAATCTCTATTAATGTGACCAATTCAACTAAAGTTATTAAATCTGAATAACCAGGGGTTGAAGGCTCAATCATTTGGCCCTCATTTTCTCATAACTCTGTAAGGAAAACCTTGACACGAAACATTGAAACTTATTAGTGCATTGAACGAAATTAGCTTAACTTCCCCCCTCCCCCAAAAAACAAACAATTTTGTGGAATGTTATCTGGCAAGAGAATCACCGTACCTTATGGTCTTATCGCTTTAGAAAAATTTCAGTATATGAATTATGACTGACAACTTATACAATATGGTTTCGAAATATGATGCAATGCCATATCCCATATCATTGCGTTTGCGTCCATGAAATTTTTGTCGGTGATTGACAAGCAAAACAACTAAATACCGATTTCTAGCCTAGTTTCTGGTATTTTTGTGTGCTAAGGAATAGAAGCAGTCTTGTCAGAGCTCAGCAGTGGCGGTGCTACAAGAAAGTAGTGAAGTGTACCGTCTTGGACCCTCCAAAAATGCTAAATTGTACCCCATTAAGGCCAAGAGGATCACCATCTTGATAAGGATTATTCAGATAAAGCGTCATATCCGTGGCGAAGAGGCTAATATCACGTTTCTCTGGTGTTGATTTCTACGCTCAAGTTCTGATAGAAGGTGGCAAATTTTCAAAGAAAAACGGCTAAGTGGCGTTGCTATATGAATTCTGGCAGATACGTGTGTTTGAAAGCGAAATTTTCTTATTTCTTCCTAGAATAGTTTCTTAAAGAAAAATCCTTTGAACAACTGAATAAAAAGAATACGAGGGCATAAATAGAAAGTTTCCACTTGTTTTTAACAATCCTTTTCCGGCAAAAAAAACAATTTTTCTGCCGCTGGTCAGTTACAAAAGTGAGGTAAGTATTCGTCCACCCAAAGACAATTTTTATTCATTTGGCGAAGCAAGGACGTATCTAGAATTTTGGTTCGGAGTGGGGGAGGACTTCCAAATTTTTTTTTACAGAACGCATCAAAAATTTTATTACATCTATTTTTATTACTTTTTTATGCGTCAGACAAATATTTTTGGGGGTGGTCAGGATTCAAACCTGGCAAACCCCTGGATAAGGCCTTGGGGTGAAATGAAATCCGGCTGCTGAAGGAAAATTTATTCCTATCGGAGCCCAGCTTTAACTGTCCTAACAGACATACAGATTCTTTTACACTTCAACTTCCATTTAATTGTTTCGGAATCATTCCAATGCCGGACAAACACTTCCTAATATTATCCTTGATGTTCTTGCATCTTTACTGACTTAATTATGGCTACATTGACATCATACTTAATTCATATTCGTGGGATTTTGGTTTATAGTTACAATTATTTGAACGATGTAATATATTGGACGGTTAATTGGTATTTTATGATGTACTGAAGGTCGCTCAAAATGGAGTCGAAATGGTTCTTTGCTTAAACCTCAAGCCGATAAATATACTGGCGGCAAGGAGTAAAAATTTGCCACACGAACCAATCAAATACAGTTTTAACTTTCTTGGGAAATGATTTATTTTTATTTGTATAAAAATGTTTCTTATGATTCACTAAGGCTGCGACAGCGAAACTAAGGTGTATTTTAATTCTTGTTCCTCTGTTGGAATATAGTCAATAACAATGGGGAATAACGAGCCACCCTAATTGAATTTTCAGAAGAAAACAAAAAATCTGCCCATGACGGCACAAAGCCTTTGTATGATCGGTCTCGCTTTAATGAACAAAGGAATTGCAAATTCGCCAATTTTCTACAGACTAACGCATGCTACAAGTTATTTCTGATACTGGGTGTAGCCAGAATGATTTTCGGGAAGGGGTTGAATAAAAGGAAAAGCTTTTATATAGCCATCGTACTTTCAAATAAGACCAGTTATTTTTTAAAAATTCTGCTTCAGATTTTGTGGAACTCGAAAGACGAAGGCACCTGCCTAGGGTGCAGGGTCCTATACAAGATTTTTTTTTTGGGAGGGGGGGTGGGGGGTAAAAAATATTAAAAAACATAAAAAATTGTTTATATTCATTTTTGTTACGTTTTTACAAGTCGGACAAACATTTCGAGGGGTGGGGTTCAAACCCATTACCCCTCTGGATACAGCCTTGTTAGAATGGCCTTTGGTTTCCCATGAAATCCCCCAAATCTTTTCGTAATATTTTCACACTTCCATCCTTCTATTGGTATTCGAGCAGGCTTGGGTTTAGGCTGTCTTAGGAAAAGACTGATTTAGGCTGCCACGTTAAGCTGGTGGAAAAATAGGTTTTGGTTTCAGCACAGCCAAAAATTTAGTCACTATTAATATGACTAATTCAGCTAGTCGAACTAACTAAAGCGTGAAGGCTCAATCATTCTGAACTCTTTTTTCATAATATTCCATAAGAAACACTTTTACACGAAATATTGAAACGTGTGATCGGAAAATAAGCTTA
>JAQQPU010008335.1:18795-35952 GCA_029168905.1 Artemia sp. Kazakhstan ARC1039 | reverse complement strand
GTCCAAATATGAATACTAAGAAAATGCTTCCAGAACATATAGAAAAGTGACTGCTTTTGATCAGAGGCAGAGAAAAGTTTCCAAATGGGTGTCAAAAACAATGTATGTGGTACAAACAAGGCGTTATATAGCCGACCAAGGGTTCTCTTATCAAATTAGCCCTTTATCCGTGTGAGAAACCTTATACGGCACTAGGTGCTTGACAGAAGACAGATTAGTGTAAAACTGACAATTCTTTTGCAGCAGTCAGCAAATCTACGAGACAGTAGACCCGTTTTTGACAAATTGATGAAATCCTTAATCAGATAAAGTTTATAAAGATATATTTGAAAAGAAAAGAGACTGGTAATAGAAAAGAAAAAAGATCAACAAAATGACAAGGAACAGACTAGCAAATAGATTTAACAAAAAGACTAGCAACTTTGAAAAATCAATGCATCAATTTCTTATTTGCCAAATTCATGAGGGTCAATCTTCACATTTTCTTAGCTTTCAGTGTAAAGCTATCCATTTTGACAAATTTTGCTCGTTCATGAGGATATTATCGACAGATAAAGATTCCTACAACTATTACTACTAACGACTCACTGAGAACCAGGCCAGCAGAGGCAAAAACAGATGCTTATGTTTCTCCTTCATCCCCATCTATTCAAAGTCTGCCTCTTTACACCCATCCAAAATTTCCTATTTCCCTAACAAACATTCCCATGACTTCTTCCTACCCCATCTGGGGACGAACTGCTTTCTACTCGGCCCTAGAGGATGGCTGAAAAGGACATTGTTTGGCAAGCCGTCACCCTTCATCGACAAAAGTGTTTCTGCCATCTCAACCTTTCTCCTACTATAGCCGAAGAAAGTGGGATAGAACCACATGTTTTGTACAGCTTACTCAAAGCACCATTTTCATCAAAATCAAACTCAGCTAAATCCTGGAGCTATTCACACAGAATGAAAAACTTATGAGAATTGTTTATAGTAATTTTTGTGAACACAGTAAATACAACATGGATAGGTATTAAAAACTGCTAATGTCAGTTACAGTACAGCGTCTAGTAACCTAATTAAAAGAGGGTAAAGTTTCAAAGGAAAACTGAATATTCAACATGATTAATCTACAATGCAACATGATTGAAGCAGAAATACCTCTATAAGTGATAATTAATCAGCAAGTTTTTAAAGGATTAATTTAGGTGAAAAAATCCAGCCTGCGCAAAGTAGGCCTAGTTTAGCCTGAGGGAATCTTCATGGGTATGCAAAACGGGTATGTAGTATGTAAATTGACTTTAAGTTGGTAGCTCTACTAGAGTTTGAATTCTAATTTCTTTACCTTCCCCCTGCATTCTAAAGTGTCCGTCAGGACGACAGAGTGCCCGTATGCAGGAGTTTGAAAGGCACTAAACGCTACATGACATTGGTGATGAAGATTTTTTACAAGGAGGTTTCTTACTAGCTTGCAGTCTTATAGGGAAGTGAAAGGCGCTAAGCGTTGATATTGGTGATTTTCTTTTGATGGTAGAGCTAGTTTGCACTCTTAAGAGTTTCTTACAAGTAGGTTTCTTACTAGTTTGCACTTTTAAAAGGAGGTGAAAGGCGCTAAACGCTAAATGACAACGGTGATTTTTCTTTTGGCGGTAGTGCTAGTTTGCACTCTTAAGAGTTTCTTACAAGGAGATTTCTTACTAGTATGCTCTCTTACAAGGAGGTGAAAGGTGCTAAACGGTACATGATATTTGTGATTTTCCTTTTGATGGTAGTGCTAGTTTGCACTCCTACAAGTTTCTTACAAGGAGGTTTCTTACCAGTCTGCACTCTTATTAGGACGTGAAAGGCACTAAATGCTATATGAAACTGGTGATTTTTCTTTTGATGGGAGTGCTAGTTTGAACTCTTACAAGTTTCTTACAAGGAGGTTTCTTACTAGTTTGCTTTCTTACAAAGAAGTGAAAGACACTAAACGCTACATGACATTGGTGATTTTTCTTTTGGTGGTATTGCTAGTTTGTACTCTTAAGAGTTTCTGATTAGAATCTTAGAAGCTACAGTGATGACAGTGGTCAAATATGGCTCTGAAGCATGGACGCTCCGAAAACCGGATGAAGATTTGCTAGATGTTTTCCAGAGAAATTGCTTAAGGATTGTTCTGGGTACCCGGCTGACTGACCGTATTTCAAACAATAGGCTATACGAAAAATGTGGTTCAATACCGTTTTCTAGGTCTATAATGAAAGAAAGGTTGAGGTGTTCAGGGCATGTTGTGCGGATGAAGGATGACAGATTGCCGAAGATTGTTCTTTTCGGCCAACCATCTAGGGCTAAACGGAAAGCAGGTCGTCCCCGTCTGGAGTGGGAGGACGTCATAAAGAAAGATTTAAAGGAAATGGGAACTTCGTGGGCGGGTGTAAAAAGGGAGGCTTTGAATAGATTGGGGTGGAGGAGGAGCGTGCGTAGCTGTGTTGGCCTCAGGCGGCTTGGTGCTGCGATGAGTTGTTAGTAGTAGTAGTAGTAGACTTTTTTTTACAAATTTTACTCATATTTGGTGAAAGGCACTAAACGCTACATGACATTGATGATTTTTCTTTTGATGGTAGTGCTAGTTTGCACTCTTACAAGTTTCTTGTAAGGAGGTTTCTTCCTAGTTTGCATTCTTTTACAAAGAGGTGAAAGGCACTAAACGCTACATGACATTGGTGATTTTTCTTTTGGTGGTAGTGCTAGTTTGCACTCTTACAAGTTTCTTACAAGGAGGTTTCTTACTAGTTTGCACTCTTACAAAGAGGTGAAAGCCACTAAACGCTACATGACATTGGTGATTTTATTTTGGTGGTACTTGTAGTTTGCTCTCTTACAAATTTATTACAAGGAGGTTTTTTACTAGTTTGCACTCTTACAAGGAGATAAAAGGCGCTAAAAACTACTTGACATTGGTAATTTTTCTTTAGGTGGTTATGCTAGTTTGCACTTTTAAGAGCTTCTTACAAGCAGGTTTCTAACTAGTTTGCATTCTTACAAATAGGTGAAAGACACTAAACGCTACATGACATTAGCGATTTTTCTTTTGGTGGTAGTGTAGTTTGTACTCTTAAGAGTTTCTTAGAAGGAGACTTTTTTTACAACTTCGTACTCTTATTTGGAGGTGAAAGGCACTAAACGCTACATGGCATTGATGATTTTTCTTTTGGTGGTAGTGCTAGTTGGCACTCCTATAAGTTTCTTACAAGTAGGTTTCTTACTAGTTTGCACTCTTACACGGAGGTGAAAGGCACTAAACGCTATATGACATTGGTGATTTTCTTTTGATGGTAGTGCTAGTTTGCACACTTACAAGTTTCTTACAAGGAGGTTTTCTTACTAGTTTGCACTCTTATATGGAGGTGAAAGGAGCTAAACACTACTTGACATTGGTGATTTTTCTTTTGATGGTAGTGCTACTTTGCACTCTTAAGAGTTTCTTACAAGGAGGTTTCTTACTAGTTTGCAATCTTACAAGGAGGTAAAAAGCGCTAAACACTACTTGACATTGGTGATTATTCTGTTGGTGGTTGTGCTAGTTTGCACTCTTAAAAGTTTTCTTATTAGCAGGTTCCAAACTAGTTTGCACTCTTACAAGGATGTGAAAGGCACTAAACACTACATGACATAGGTGATTTTTCTTTTGATGGTAGTGCTAGTTTGCACTCTCACAAGTTTCTTACAAGGAGGTTTCTTACTAGTTTGCACTCTTACAAGCAGTTGAAAGGCACTAAACGCTACATGACCTTGGTGATTTTCTTTTGGTGGTAGTGGTAGTTTGCACTCTTACAAATTTCCTGCAAGGAGGTTTCTTACTAGTTTCCACTCTTACAAGGATGTGAAAGGCACTAAACGCTACATGACATTGATGATTTTTCTTTTGGTGGTAGTGCTAGCTTGCACTCTTAAGAGTTTTTTACATGGAGGTTTCTTACTAGTTGGCACTCTTATAAGACGGTGAAAGGCGCGAAACGCTTGGTGATTTTCTTTTGGTGGTAGTGCTGACAAGGAGGTAAAAGGCACTAAACACTACTTGACATTGGGGATTTTTCTGTTGGTGGTTGTGCTAGTTTGCACTCTTAAGAGTTTCTTACAAGCAGGTTTCTAACTAGTTTGCACTCTCACAAGGAGGTGAAAGACACTAAACGCTACTTGACATTGGTGATTTTTCTTTTGGTGGTAGTACTAGTTTTCACTCTTACAAGTTTCTTACAAGGAGGTTTCTTACTAGTTTGCACTCTTACAAGGTGGTGAAAGGACGCTTAAAACTACATGACATTGGTGATTTTCTTTTGGTGGTAGTGCTAGTTTGCACTCTTACAAGTTTCTAACAAGAAGGTTTCTTACTAGTTTGCACTCTTACACGGAGGTGAAAGGCGCTAAACGCTAAATGACATTGGTGAATTTTCTTTTGGTTGTAGTGCTAGTTTGCACTCTTACAAGTTTCTAACAAGGAGGTTTCTTACTAGTTTGCACTCTTAAATGGAGGTGAAAGGCACTAAACGCTATATGACATTGGTGATTTTCTTTTGATGGTAGTGCTAGTTTGCACTCTTACAAGTTTCTTACACCGAGGTTTTCTTACTAGTTTGCACTCTTACAAGGAGGTAAAAGGCGCTAAACACTGCTTGACATTGGGTATTTTTCAGCTGGCGGCTGTGCTAGTTTGCACTCTTAAGAGTTTCTTACAAGCAGGTTTCTAACTAGTTTGCACTCTTACAAGGAGGTGAAACGCACTAAACACCATGACATTTGTGATTTTTCTTTTGATGGTAGTGCTAGTTTACACTCTTACAAGTTTCTTACAAGGAGGTTTCTTATTACGCTACATGACCCTGTAAGCTTAGCCAGAGTCAACCCAGCTCTAAATGGGTACCTGGAGAAATCTGGGGAAGGTAAAACAGGAAGGGTTTGCGAAAGCATAGGTTGGCTGGCCCCCAGCCCCCCATTGCACTTCCTGGCTGAAGGGCCACGAAACGGAGATCAGCACCGCCGGTTTGGACCTTAAGGGTCTAGTGCCGCATCCTTTACCTTTACCTTTTTTACTCTTACAAATAGTTGAAAGGCACTAAACGCTACATGACATTGATGATTTTTCTTTTGATGGTAGTGCTAGCTCAAACTCTTAAGAGTTTTTTACATGGAGGTTTTTTTACCAGTTTGCACTCTTATCAGAAGGTGAAAGGCACTAAAAGCTACATGACATTGGTGATTTTTCTTTTGGTGGTAGTGCTAGTTTGCAGTTTTAAGAGTTTCTTACAAGCAGGTTTCTTACTAGTTGGCACTCTTACAAGGAGGTAAAAGGCGCTAAACACTACTTGACATTGGTGATTTTTCTTTTGGTGGTTGTGCTAGTTTGCACTTTTAAGAGTTTCTTACAAGTAGATTTCTTACTAGTTTGCACTCTTACAAGGAGGTAAAAGGCACTAAACACTACTTGACATTGGTAATTTTTCTGTTGGTGGTTGTAATAGTTTGCACTCTTAAGAGTTTCTTACAAGTAGGTTTCTAACTAGTTTACACTCTTACAAGGAGGTGAAAGGCACTAAACACTACATGACATTGGTGATTTTTTTTTTTAATGGTAATGCTAGTTTGCACTCTTACAAGTTTCTTACAAGGAGGTTTCTTACTAGTTTGCACTCTTACACATAGGTAAAAGGCACTAAACGCTACATGACATTGGTGATTTTCTTTTGGTGGTAGTGGTAGTTTGCACTCTTACAAATTTCTTACAAGGAGGTTTCTTACTAGTTTTCACTCTTACATGGAGGTAAAAGGCACTAAACGCTACATGACATTGACGATTTTCGTGGTAGTGCTAGCTTGCACTCTTAAGAGTTTTTTACATGGAGGTTTCTTACTAGTTTGCACTCTTAGTGCACTCTTAGGTTGCACTCTTGAAGGTTGTGCTAGTTTGCACTCTTAAGAGTTTCTTACAAGCAGATTTCTAACCAGTTTGCACTCTTACAAGTTTCTTATGAGAAGGTTTCTTACTAGTTTTCACTCTTACAAGGAGGTAAAAGGCTCTAAACACTACTTGAAATTCTGGTGGTTGTGCTAGTTATCACTTTTCAAGATTTCTTACAAGTAGGTTTTTAACTAGTTTACACTCTTACAAGGAGGTGAAAGGCACTAAACGCTATATAACATTGGTGATTTTTCTTTCGATGGTAGTGCTAGTTTGCACTCTTACAAGTTTCTTACAAGGAGGTTTCTTACTATTTTGCACTCTTACAAGGAGGGGAAAGGCTTAGTTTTTCAGCGAAGTTAACACAGCGTTTATTTTACGAGCTCTATAAGCATTATGAGCTTATGCTAAGCTCTTGAATAAACCCTGTTCTTAAATTAAAATTGAATCGAAGCTGAAACAATATGATAATCATATGTAACTGAACTCTGCATAAGATCCCAACTGGCGGTTCATTATTTTGTTAAAATAGATCGATTAAATAAAAAAGTTGAAATACATAATCCGGTTTGAACTCCACGGTGATCGTTTTCAGTTGAAAAGAAGATATAATGCCGTTATCCTACCTTGAGAGAGGAAATTTGAACTTGTTGTGATTCGACTATATTTTTGTTGTATTCAGAGACCTGTTCCAATGTATTCTCATGAGTTGCCTTGATTTGATTGTTTTGCTTTCTGTGTCGCTCTTTCAAATCCTATAACAAGTAGGATAAGAAAAAATTATCGACAATAAATTTGTGTTTAAGTTCAGTGAATAGACACCGCTTTTCAATAGAAAGAAAGAAAGAGGGGTGTTGTTGATAACAACTAAAAAGAACGGATTAAAGTAAATATGTTCCGAATATTTCCCAATTCTCTTACATTATTAGTAAAAATTTACTTCTTTGAAGCAGGAGGGGGCGTCCATGCTGTTTTGTTCAAAGATATTAGCCTCTCCCCGTTCGTTACTGATTCGTGGCCACATCTTGATATCTATTACACCTTTTTCAAAATTTGGTGGGGTAAGGGGTCAAATATGTTAAGTGTTTAGAGTTGCACCTATAAAAAATAAAGCATATATGTTGTTAAAGCATATGATGGCTGAGAATTGAAACTACAGTCTGTTACATATATGTTAGTTACAGAATATAAAAGAACATCGATAAAATTTCAAGACCCTCTGCAATATTCTTCCGCCTATCTAAGATTCCAATATAACATATGGTCCATCCAAGATGTTGTATAGATTTCATTCCCTAACTTTATGCATTACTACATTAAGTAAAGAAATATAATTTAAGATGTACCTTTATCGCATATTCGTTGGCGCTGCAATGTACTGTTAAGTTTATTCCCATGCTACTATTAAATTTTTACATTATTACATAAATTTTTACATAACTTCTACATTTTTATATTAAATTTTTACATAATTTTTACATTTTTATATTTAATTTTTAAATTATTAAATAGTCATTATGCCATCGATCTCCATTGCAATTAAGCCACCGTTTAACTGAACACCAAGCAACCGAACCCCGTGCAACTGAACCTTCGTGCAATTGAACCACCGTGTAATTGAGCCCCCATTAAAATCAAGTACTTTGCAGGCATCAAGACATGGCTAATCACAGGCAGCGCAATCTTGCTGCCTAAGTAAAGAACGATGTTGGCACAATGTGTTATTTTGTTGGCACAATAAGTACCCCTTAATTGGGTTAATGAAAGAGAGCGGACAGTACCCCCTTATTGTGTCAATCTAAGGAAGCGGTCAGTACTCCCACCATACAAGCGGGCTATCATTCCAAGACATATGGTTGATTATGTCTTGCCGTATGACTGGTGTTTTATTTAATGTTTTTTTTTTGCATAGATGTTTTGTGTTTATGGATGTAAGGATTTTTACTGTTCATTATATTGGTGTTTTATTTGATGTTTTATTGTTAATCCATACAAGGGGGCTATCATTCCAAGGGGACAATATTGTGTCAATTAAAGGAAGCGAGCCCATAGGTAATCCACACAAGCGGACCCATACGTAATCCATACAAACGGTCTATCATTCTAAGCAGACACATAGCCAATCTAATAGGATATTTTATGTTTATGGATGTAAGGATTTATATTGTTCATTATATTGGTGTATTATTTTATGTTTTATTGTATGGATGTATGGAGTCAATCTTATTGTATGGATGTTTTATGTTTTTGGATGTAACGATTTTTTTATGGGTGGGGGGGGGTCTAGTTGCCCTCTAATCAGTTTCGACAATTAAAAAGGGCACTGGCCGCTCCAATTTGCAATCGCAAGTCCTTTTCGAAGTTTCTACGACAACTCCTTTGGTACGAAGTGCCCGGGTATGGAAAAAAAATGATACATTGTGCCAACATCGTTCTTTACTTAGGCAGCGCTATTGCGCTGCCTTATTGTTCCTCTTAAACCCGTTTTACAAGTTGAGGTACACATCTTTTTCACTCCCAGCATTACTTTAAGACTTTTTGCATACCCCAACACCAAGCAATACTTTTCACAAGGCTTTATTCCATCACTTCAAAACAAGTTCTTTTCTTATTATTCCTCCTAAGCCGGTTTTACAAGTTGAAGTACACATTTTTTTTCACTCCCAACATTACTTTACGACTTTTTGCATGCCCCAACACCAAGCAATACTTTTCACGAGGCTTTACTCTATCATTTCAGAACATTTTCTTTTCTTAATATTCCTCCTATTCCCGTTTTACAAGTTAAAGTACACATCTTTTTTCACTCCCAACATTACTTTATGACTTTTTGCATACGCCAACACCAAGCAATACTTTTCACAAGTCTTAATTATATCATTTCAGAACAAGTTCTTTTCTTAATATTCCTCCTAAGCCTGTTTTACATGTGTAAGTACACATCTTTTTTCACTCCCAACATTACTTTACAATTTCTTGCATACGCCAACACCAAGCAATACTTTTCACAAGTCTTAATTATATCATTTCAGAACAAGTTTTTTTCTTAATATTCCTCCTAAGCCTGTTTTACATGTGGAAACACACATCTTTTTTCACTCCCAACATTACTTTACGACTTTTTGCACACCCTAACATCAAACAATACTTTTCACAAGGCTTTATTCTATCATTTCAGAACAAGTTCTTTTGTTAGTATTCCTTCTAAGCCTGTTTTAAAGTTGAAGTACATATCTTTTTTCACTCCCAACATTACTTTACGACTTTTTGCATACCCCAACATCAAACAATACTTTTCACAAGGCTTAAATATATCATTTTAGGACAAGTTCTTTTCTTAATATTCCTCTTAAACCTGTTTTATAAGTTGAAGTACACATCTTTTTTCACTCCCATCCTTACTTTACGACTTTTTGCATAGCCCAACACCAAGCAATACTTTTCACAAGGCTTTATTCTATCATTTCAGAACATGTTCTTTTCTTAATATTCCTCAAACACATCCAATCAAAATTTTGTGATACCTATTTTGTTCAGCGTAGTTGATTTCCAGGTAGAAAATATGTTTTTGAGGAGGACACTCCCCCACAACCCTCGGGGCAAGGGTTTTAAGTTAATGCTCCGAGGGCATATAAGAACGACGGCAAAATGTATTATTAATTATTTTTTTTTTTAGAGCAGGGCACTTCGTATCAAGAAAGCTGTCACAGAAACTTCAATTTGAAATTGAAGTTGCTTGTGCCCTTTATAATAGTTGAAAGTGATTGTGAGACAACTAACACCCCTTCCACGCCCACCACTTTCCGAAACACATCCAATCAAAATTTTGAGATAGCCATTTTGTTCAGCGTAGTTCATTTCCAGATAGAAAATATGTTTTGAGGAGGAAACTCCCCCACAACCCTTGGGACAAGGGTTTTAAGTTTTGCCCTGAGGGCATATAAGAACGATGTTGGCAGAATGTATTATTTTTTTTCCTTTAGAGCAGGGCACTTCGTATCGAAAAATTTGTCGTAGAAACTTTGAAAAGGGTTCATTCAATTGGAAATTGGAGTGGCTTGTGCCCTTTTTAATAGTCGGAAATGATTGGAAGGCAACTAACACCCCTTCCACGCCCACCATTTCCCGAAACACGTCCAATCAAAATTGAGATAACCATTTTGTTCACCATAGTTGATTTACAGATAGAAATTATGTATTTGGGGAGGACACTCCCCCACAGCCTTCAGGGCAAGGATTCTAAGTTGTGCCCTGGAGGCATATAAGGTTTTTATAGAAGGCGTTGTCGTAGACACTTTAAAAAAGGCTCATTCAATTGGAAATTCAAAGGGCTAGTGCCCTTTTTAATTTTCAAAAGTGACTGGAGGGCAACTAACCCTCTTACGCCCACCTTTTCCCCAAACACATCCAATCAAAATTTTGAGATAGCCATTGTATTCAACGTAGTTACAGCCCTCAGGGCAAGGGTTGTGAGTTATGCCCGGGGGGTATATATTGTTCTTATCGAAGGCGTTGTCATAGAAACTTCAAAAAAGGCTCATTCAATGGGAAATTCAAAGGGCTAGTGCCCTTTTTAATAGTCGAAATTGAATGGAGGGCAACTATCCCCCCAACGTCCATAATTCCCCTAAACCCATCGAACCCCCTTTTCACGCCCACCTTTTCCCCAAACACCTGCAATCAAAATTTTGAGATAGCCATTTTATTCAACGTAGTTTTAAGTTCTGTAAATTAGGTCTTTGAGGATGACAACCCCCTCACAGCCCTCAGGACAAGGGTTGTGAGTTATGCCCTGGAGGCTAGTAAGGTTTTTATAGAACGCGTTGTCGTAGAAACTTCAAAAAGGGCTCATTTGATTAGAAATTGAAATGATTAGTGCTCTTTTTAATAGTCGTAAGTAATTGGAAGGCAACTAACATCCCTTCCATGCCCACCATTTCCCCAAACACATCCAATCAAAATTTTCAGATAGCCATTTTGTTCCACGCAGTTTAAAGTTCAGGAAATTACACCTTTGAGCAGGACACTCCCCCCACAGTCTTCAGGGCAAGGGTTATAAGTTATGCCCTGGGGACAAATAAGTTTTTATTGAAATATTTGTCGTAGAAACTTGAAAAAGGGTTCATTCGATTGGAAATTCAAAGGTCTAGTGCCCCTAGGAAGCAATGAGAACGAAGTATCAACTAAGGGTATTACCTATGTGTTTGAAGAATTCAAAAATCATCCCGATGTTTACTAGCTGTTTCTAAAAAAAAAAGGCAAAATTTGATAACGGATAGCCAACTCTCAGATCCCCCTGCTGATTTCCGTAGACTAGTACTTGCTACAGAGAATGAACGAAAAGCTAAGAATAAAATTAGCAAAAAGCTAAGAAAAAAAAATCGACTTTTCAGACTGCAGCTTATTTTCATGCTAAGTTTCTAGTTGAAACAATGGTTTCAGAAATCTAGGTTGCAGTGATTTTATCCTAAATTTGAACTGACTGAAAAGTATTTAAAAACCTCCATGCACTTAATTGATTTGTTGCAAAACCATGTGAATCAGCTTGAGCTAAAGTTAGACGACGTAGACCAGGAAGGGAGAGGTGATTCCCCGTTGTTTCCCTGTTGGTATGAAGCAGATTCCTTCGCAGAGTGTGGGGGACACCATGAGTGTGGGGTTCAGGGATTAACAGTTGGATCAAATAATACTCAAAGTCCAGTTTAGATCAAAAGAAATGGCTCGCCATGTGTTAAAAGCGAAGAAGCAGCTGATTGGCTCAGATTTATTTGTAACTGAGAACCGTACGAAATGTAAGCGCGATCTTCTGAGCACTTCAAGAGATAAGTTTGGGAATCGCAGTGTCTGTTCTGGATCAAGACTGTATTTTTGTCCACAAAACTGAGACTGCTCCAACCAGGTGTCTGGTCAATTGACGACCTAATATAGTGTTTCCAATATCTGTTATTTTTTGTTTTTACAAGTGCTATTGATAATGTCTGATCAAGATCGATTTAGTCTTCAAGATTATTTATCAAGAATAATTGCCGACGATGATGATATACCGATTGTTGAGCTAAAGCCTATGAAGGAGTGTGATTGTATTCGGTTGCCGTATAATCAAGATGTAAATGAAAAGAGTCTACGACTATGTTCTTGCAATGTCCACGTGACTCAGAGCTACCTGAATATTTTGCAGTACATGGCACAATTTTCTTCTTCTTTTGATATTAAAGGATTATGTGAAACATTTTTTAGTTCAAACCAGTCTCTCTCACTGCATTCATTTCCAAGTTATGATTTTCGTATTAAGAACCGAATGGTGATGGGTCGTGGTGGTGTTGAATTCCTTGTGAAGAATGGGTTGAATTCTAGTGAAAGGGATGATCCTAATATAGGGATTAAAGGTAAGGTTGAATTTTTTTGAATTGAAAATGAACTTGATGAGAGAAATAATGTAATTAGTATAGTGTTTAAGCCGCCCAGTGCTCACCTGGATGATTTTGTGGGAGGTACATGTCAGCTGATTTCGAAGGTACCGTCCGGAGCTGGTCATATTGTTATGGGTGATTTGAATTTTAGCATGCTTGATTTGTCTAATCATAATGTTGATTATTTAAATTCTGTGATGTCGAATGATTTATATTTGCTTAAAATATTCTCTATACACTCTGTCCAGGATTACTGGACCCAGTGTAGCCCTAATTGATAATATTTTCCTTCGTTCTTCTGATTTGAAGCTTTGTTTTGCTGATATTGCGGCTTTTCCTGGATCCGACAATCTTTTATTGGTTAGTGCTATGAAGTGTCAGTTGCACAGACCAAAGAAAAAGAAAATAAAGACAAGGTTAATAAAAAGAAACGAACGGAATCTTCAAAAGTTGAAGGGAATCTTCAACTTTTGAAATTAGTATTATCGATTGGAACCCCGTGTTTTCTGAAGAAGAATCCCCTACGAAAGCACTTAATAATCTAATTTCTGTTATTCTACTCATTCATGATAGTGCGCATCCCATTAAGTTAATGAAAGTGAAGAAACATTAGCCCGTAAGCCATGGATAACGAGTGAAATACTGGAAAAAAGAAAGCGAAGGATTGAGCTTTGTCAAAGATATCTAGATGACAAAAGTGAATTTTCGTATGCATTGTTAAAAAAAAAACCTCAATTTAGTGAACAAATTACGTCGCAAAGCTATGGCCAAATATTATGATAAAAAGTTTACAAACAGTAAAAAAAAATATGAAACAAACATAAGGTGGCTCTCAAAAGCCAATTGAGAATTGGAGACCGATTTCGATCCTTCCATTGTTTTTGAAACTCTTAGAAAAAGTTGTTCATAAGCGTCTATATAGTTTCCTACAGGTTTGATAAGTGAGACCCAATTCTGATTTCACAAAGGGCACTCGACGACCAACGTCTTGTAACAACTTATGGAATCAATTAACAGTGATATGGACTGAGGTGAAACACCTTTGTCAAATTTTATAGATAAAAAAAACTTTCCGAAAAAAATTTTTCAAAGAAAAGTAGAGGCCATTTTAAACTTAAGCTCAGCAGAGACAAATATCTTTTAAAATTCAAACTCAAAACAACCAGAAATTACTATTAAAGAACAAATGAAACCCAAAGCGAACAGAAGTTAAATAAACAATCATATCAAAAACATCCAACAAGTAATAATATAAATGAATAAATAGATCTTAAAGCGAGTAATGCATAGATTGAACATGAAAATCAAGCTTAAAACGAAAAAAAAATTCCCTATTGAAGTATAAATAAGACTTAAAACGAAAAAATTGAATAAACAATCAAAGAAAACAAACACAATAGATATTAATGTAAATTAATAAATAAGTCTTAAAACGAGTGAAACTTAAATTTTATATGCAAATCAAGCTTGAAACGAACAAAAATCACTAAAAACAAGAGTTTGAGTATGACTCCCTTTTCTCACTGTAAAAGTCTAAGCCTACTGCATCATTGGCGCATTACTAAAAACCAGTTTTACGATGAATATTTCTTTTCGTAATTAATATTGAAAATAAACATTAAAATTGCAGTAACATTTTGAACTGATGAGCTTTCAGCAAATAACATGACGCAGTAGGTTTTATACATCAAATATTCAGTTTAATTTATTAGCTCCTTTTAAAGTTGTTAAAAACGAATATAGTTTCACTGCTAACAAGTGTTTGGATGCTGCTTCTTCCCTAACTGTAAATAAAAACCAAAAGCCTACTGCGTCATTGGCGCTTAACTGAGAACGAATTATATTGCTAATATTTTCTTTTCCAGTTCTTACAGCATTGAAAATAAAAATACGATTACAGTCAAATAAATTCTTGAACTGATGGATCTTTCAACAATTAATATCATTATACATCAAATATTCAATTTGATGCTGTTTATACTTTCCATGGCCGTTTAAGACGCATATAGTTTTCAATAGAGCGCCAATGACGCAGTAGGTTTTAGACTTTTACAGCGAGAGAAAGAGGTCATATCCAAACTCTTGTTTGTAGTGATTTTCGTTCGTTTCAAGCTTGATTTGCATATTCAATTTAAGTTTCACTCGTTTTAAGATTTATTTATTAATTTGCATTAATATCTATTGTATGTTTGTTTGCATTAATCGTTTATTTAATTTCTGTTCGTTTTAAGTTTCATTTATACTTCAATAGGATTTTTGTTTTAAGCTTGATTTTCATATTCAATCTAAGCATTACTCGCTTTAAGATCTATTTATTCATTTATATTATTACTTGTTGCATGGTTTTTGTTATGATTTTTTATTTAATTTCTGTTCGTTTCGGGTTTCATTTATTCTTTAATAGTAATTTTTGGTCGTTTTGAGTTTGAATTTTAAAAGGTATTTGCATCTGCTGAGCTTAAGTTTAAAATAGTCTTTACTTTTCTTTGAAACACTTATTTTTCAGAAAGTTTTTTTAATTAATTTTTGTTCGTTTTTTATTCCAAAAAATTTCAGGTTTTTAAAAATTCCTTATTTCATAATCAAACTTTTAAAAAAAATCCAATATTCACCGAAGTATCAAAACTGGTATCAAAGTAACAATATCAAAGTGAAAAAATGGATTTGTGTCAACCTTAGAGTTTTTATTATTTGATGTTTGAACTATTTTTAACAAAATTGCTATCTCAAAATTTTTATCGGGTGGGTTTGGGGAAAAATGGGGCGGGGGGGGCTGATTAAGCTTCGTTCTCTTTTGACTCATTGAAAGTGAACTAAAACTTCCTATTTTCAGTCAAATGAGCCCTCTGAAGTTTATACGAGTATCCCTTCTATAAGAACCATATATATCCCCAGAGTATAACTTACAACGCCTGTCCCTGGGCCCTGGGGGGTTGTGTCAACCATGTAGTCTTAATATCTGATGGTTGAACTATTTTTAACAAAATAGTCACCTCAAATTTTTATCGCTTGGGTTTATCCATCCGATATACCCAAAGGTGTGGAGGGCGGGAGGGGCTAGTTGCCCTCCAACCTTTTTTAACTCTGAAAAAATGAAGTAAAATTTCCATTCAGATGAACCCTCTCTGACGTTGCTCTCTGAAGGGATGCTCGTTTATACGAGCATCCCTTTCATAGGAATCACATACGACCCCAGGACATAGCTGACTATGCCAGGGGTCCTGGGGGGATGTGTGGACACCGGAGATTGTGTCATCTCACCTTTGAACTATTTTGAAAAAATGGCTCTCTCAAAATTCTTATCAGATGGGTTTGAGGAAAACAGGGCGTAGAGAGGGGGGCTAGTTGCCCTTCGATCTCTTTTGACTCTTAAAAAGTGAACGAGAACTTTCAATTTCCAATCATATGAACCCTCCGAAGTTTATACGAGCATACCTTCCATAAGAACCATATATGCCCCCAGAGATAGAGCCCCAGAGCAATACTTGCAACGCCTGCCCCGGACCCTGGGGGGGGTGGTGCCGACACTGGAGTTTTTCTTATTTGACTTTTGAACTATTTTTAACGAAACGGCCATACGCAAAGGAGTTTTTGTTATATGATCTTTTAACTATTTTTAACAAAATGCTTACCTCAAATTTTTACCAGATGTATTTGGGGGGAAAGGGCTTGGGGGACACTTGCCCTCTGATCATATTTGACTCTTAAAAAGGGCACTAGAACTCTCGATTTCCAATTGAATGAGCCCCCTTTGAAGTTTATACGACAAACCCTTCTATAGGAAGTGCCTCTGGGAAAAAGTTAATGGAGTGTTGGGGGAGGCTAGCTGCCCTCCCATCACTTTTGACTCTTAAAAAGTGGATTACAACTTCCAATTTCCAATCAAATGACCCCTCTAGGAAGTTTATACGAGCATCCCTTCTATAACAACCGTATATGCCCCCAGGGCATAACTTACAACGTCTACCCACGGGCCCTGGGGGGCTGTGTTGATACCGGAGTTTATGTTATCAGAACTTTTAACTATTTTTAACAGAATGTCTATCTCAAAATTTTTATCTGATGCATTTAGGGCGTGGAGGAGGGGCGGACTACTTGCCCTCCGATTGCTTTTGACTCTTAAAAAGTTAACAAGGACTTTCAATTTGCAATCAAATGAGCCCTCTCCGAAGTTTATACGAGCAACCAATTATATGCGCCCCTAGAGCATTACTCATAACGCCTGCCTCCGGGCCCTGGCGGGTTCAGTCGACACAGGAATTTTTCTTATCAGACCTTTGAAGTATTTTTAATGAAATGGCTATTATAAAAATTTTATCGGATGGGCTGGGGAAAAAAGGGTGTGTGGGGAGGGGACTAGTTGCCCTTGGATATCTTTTTTGACTCTTAAAAATTGACCTCGAACATTCCGTTTCCAATCAAATGAGCCCCCTCTGAAGTTTATACGAGCATCCCTTTCATAAGAATCATATACACACCCAGAACAACACTTATAACACCTATCCCCCGGGCCCCAGGGGGAGTTTTTGTGTTCTCATTTTTGAACAATTTCCAAAAAACTGGCCATCTCAAAATTTTTAGCGGATGGGTTCGGGGAAACATGGTGTGGGGGGGGCTAGTTGCCCTTAACCCTCTTGACTCTTAAAAAGTGTACTTGACAACTTCAATTCAATTCACCATTTACTCGTACCCCAGCCATTTAACGGTTCTATGTCAAGTTTTAAATTATTGGTCAATATGCCAGAGACTCTAGGTAGGCATACCATTCCAAAAACTAACATGACAAGTATTTGCTCAATTGGAGAGTCATACTTTCTCCCGGTGTAT
>JAQQPU010008335.1:0-14149 GCA_029168905.1 Artemia sp. Kazakhstan ARC1039 | reverse complement strand
ATATATATATATATGCCTAATGTAGTAATTTTCCAGCTATCTATATGTTTTTGTTGTTCTTATACTCTTCAGATATTAGCCGAACTAATTTCTAATGTTAAACTCGTTCAGCAATAGATTCTTTGATTTCTAACAATGACTTTACCTCAGCTTCTTTTTCATAACGTATTTTCATTTGCTCAATATGTCGCTCCATTTTTTGATGAGTTGATGCTGTGACGTCTCTAACTCTAGTCTCACATTTTTCTTGGATTGAAACTATCTCTTCTCCTTGAGCCTGATGATAAATAAAAATATATCTTAACTTTAGTATAACTGCCTAAAATGATACCGGTTTAGGAAATCAATAATTTAGTCGTTTCAGCTACAAATATACTTGACATATCATTGTAACTTCTATTTTAATTATAGCTGCCACTAATATTACTCAACTAATAAAACCTTAAATATAATTTCAGATTGACATAAAGGTTCGAAACCAAGCTATGCTATATAGAGAATTTGCATAGCAAAGTAGCTACATGATTATAGTACACCTGTCTATAGTGTACTATGTCGCACAGATAATAGAAGCAGTGGCAGATCCAGGGGGAGGGTGAGGGAGCCACCCCCCTCCTTAACGTCGTCTAAAGTAGCGTAATTGCGTTAATTAAACTTGCTCCTAACGCATGTTTAACAGATCAATCTATTTTACCACCCCCCCCCCCCAAGAAAATCCTAGATCCGTCCCTGAATAGAAGTGATTGCATAGTAATATAGAAGTGATATAAAAGTAGTCGTGATAATATAGAAGTGATTAAAGTGAGCACATAAACAAAGGAAGTGATTCTGAAGTTTATCCACACGCTGACTAAAGATATTTTGGGACTTAATGGCTGTGAAGTAAGAATAGTTAATTAGCCTTTCTGAACCCAATGGCATTACAGGCATTCAAAATATTAGAATCATCCTACCCAACTGCGAAAAGCCGATTCCCCAGTTTGACAAAAATATGAGATTGCTGTGGAAACAAGTTGGTATCTTATGAAAGAATAGCCACCCAGGAGTAGATACCAGTTGGAGTTATTTTATAAACAGAATATTAGGCTGGTACATAGTTAGGAAAGGCAATGTCCAGAAGCTTGGAAAATATTTGCAGGGAAAGAGAAGCAAAGTATTACTCCTAAGACCCCTAATGTTTTTTTTTTTTTTGCGTGGAGCCATTGAGCCTTTGTAGCTTGAGCCTTGGCTTGGTTTCATATGTGGCTTTTTTTCGTACCCTGACCAACGGTCTACCTACCACAGGTACCGATCTCCTTATTTTCTGCCTTTGGCCAGGTGTGTAATGTGTGGTTGGGGCCAAATCATTTGAAACTTCCCGTGTTTTCCCCTAGATTTCTCCAGGCTTCTACTCATTTAGAGCAGATTAATGGGTAAGACCACAATAATAATAATGAAAATAACACATTCCCTACAATGAATCGCTAATAAGGGCTGTATAACCAGTGATGAAAGTCTTGGGGAACAACATGGATTGATCCACATGGGTCGTTTCTTAATAGTTTTAGGACTAGAACCCCCCCCCCCTCTTCAAAAAGGTTATACCATATTCGTTACTATGTAACCTTCGTATATGAAATAATAATTCGATGGTCATATCTGTCTATAAGTAGAGTCTGAATCTCTCATTGGTTATTTATTTATCCATGCTTTTTAATTTTTTAAGTTTTGTTTTTTCTGTACATAAATTTGATTGAAATATTATATTAATTAGTAAATAGAATTCGCTTCTTAAATAAGCACTTATTCTTATGTGGTGAACTCTTGTCCATGGTATTAAAACCCCACACTCTCTTGGGGTGGTGTCCTCACTCCTCCACAGTTTGACAGGTATTTGTCTATTGAAATTCTATGGTAGGCTACCTACAAGGTTTCTTTAAGTAGATGGAAATGTAAGTAAAACCCTTGAGATCATATCTGTATGGAAAAAGCCACAATATTGACTGATTTCAACCAACACAACTGAAGAACGGTTCGACTAAACAATATCCAGTTTGAAATAAATATAAATTACTAAATTATTTGACATCAGGTTTTAAATCTCTGTTTTTGCTGTTTTTTGTGGGTTTTTTTTATATAAAGACGATTGAATTTCCTGAAAGCATGATTCTTTCCATAGTGAGCCCTTTTTTTCCATTTAAAAGAAGGTAATACAGGCCACTTTTAAAATAAGGAAGATTTTTTTCAATATATAACGTATGCCAGCTGAAAGACAAAGACTTTTTTTCTCGCAAATTAGTAACCAGCTACAGTAATTGATTAGAAAAATTTTATTGCACCAACCTTTTTGAGCAAAATAATCTCTTCCGTATATTTAAGGGCTTTTGACCTTTGTTCTATCTTTAGTTCTTCAATTTTCTGAATTAAATTCGTTTCTTGGGATAGAGCTTCTGATCGGATTTTTTCGATGGCTTCTTGGTTTTTCAACTACAAAAAAGAAAAAACCTGAGTTGATAATATATTAATTGTACATTGTTAATTACCAAATTCTGTAAAGACTTGGAGCCGTTCCTATGGCTGGTGGCGCCTGCGGACTCAAGTCTGTGGACAGTGCTCTCCTCGTGACTCAAGTATAAGCAAAAATAGCCAAATCAACCTGTGGATGCCTCTGTGAAGACCAATATTTGCTATCTAAGAAAGGATTTTTAACAGTCGTTGTTTTTTTTTCAGTCAGTTATTCAATGAAGCCCTGATAGGACAGACCACGCCCCTTTTGTTAGATCGAATTGTCAGTATTGTCATAAATAAGTTGACTAAAGTTAATCACCCTAAGGCTTTCTTTTCCCTTTTACGTTTTTCATTTAGTTCTCAAGTCGTCTTTGTGCAGTTAAGCCGTATGCTAAAAATCTAGTCTTTCCACACATTTTTTATAAAAAATACCCAAAACATACAAACACCTAATAACACTTGTAAGAAAAAAAAATTTGCCCTTTCCTATAACATTTTGAGACCTTGTGGATATAAACCTCTAAGATTTGATATTCTCCAATAGAAAAGATTTTGAGGTTTCCATATTAGGGATAAGGAGGGAGATTTTTCTTATGATTTAACTTCCATTCTGTTTCATCTACCTTGTTTCCTTCCTCCAAATAAGGATGCCAAGAGTGGGGGAGGGGTATAACCCCAAGCATAACCAATTGATAATATACGAATTAAATGTTGTAAATTGTCAAATTCAGTTTAAAACACTTAACACTAATTAAGAGAAGATTCTAAGTAGATGCTAGGTGTTTATCAACCAAATATTATCCTACAGCCCAGATGGGATAAGACACTTTATCGGTCACATTTCTAGTAATACAATTTTTCGGTGGTTTTCCCAACAAATAACAAATTCAAACCAAGGCTTTCAAGGTGATTTCCAAAAGAAATGTTTATTCCTTCCAATGAAGGCTCACTTCATGTACTCAATATATAGCATAAAAAGGTAAAGGACTAGCCATCTTCGGCCTAGCCATCTTCGGACTAGCCATATATCGGCTATGGTAAAGGACTAGCCATATATCGGCCATTTTCAATTCTCCCAGTGAAAAACTAATTTATGAGAAAGGTCGATTGAATCATCAATTTTACGAACGTTATGTTGATATTTTTTTGACAATATAAACTTGACGCTCCCAATGAACAATTTTCCCTTCAAAATCAATTTGGAGATTCGGGCTGATGTGTAGAAGACGATTCTCACTAAAATCAAATCTTCGTTACCTGGTCGGTGCTCTTTGGGATCTAAAATCGGGACAGTAGTCCCCTAATTTCGGTTTTCAAAGGAAAGTACAATAAGGAAAGCAGCCGTTTTTCTAACATTTTTTTTTTAATTTGACTGTGAGTAGTGGCATCAATTCATGAAAATACCGCCCGGGTAAGAAGGATTTGTCTTTTTTTCTAATGAATGTACAAAAAAGCATTTTTCGAAGTCTAGAATTGGTTTTTATTCATTTTTTTTTAAGGTGATACAAAAAAAGGTATATTTTTAACTCTCGGGGGAGCAAACGCTCGCAATTCGAAAACTAATCTGAGAGGTGGGACCTCTGTAAATTTTTCTCTTATTTTTTTTCCTGGAGGCTTTAAGTCAACTATTTTTGGTCCCCGTTTTCATTTATCTCCTTTATTGGCTAATTTTCTCCTGTCAAAATGGCTTTTGAAAATAAAGATCCCGTCGATACCCTTCGTACGCACTATCACCTCGAATTTAAGTCCAAAGAAGCCCAACCCGGGTACAGAAGCACCGGCTCTAGTTTCACTGGGGTAGAAGAGTGAAGCTTAGGCTAATGTATCGGCACCAAAAACTACTCCTGTGATTGCTGGTGTAGTTGGACGACACTTGGAAGCCAACTACAGGTAATCTTTTGGATTAAAGATAGATCACCAGATAGAAAGAAAGATTTGGATTAAAGATAGATTAAAGATATGGAACTGAAAGAGTATGTGTCAATTAAAAATGTCATCAAGTGACTTGTAAGAGACTTTTTTTGTAAATACTGTGATCGTGTGAATAATATGCGTAGCATAAAACAGTAAAAAGGTGAATTGACGTAAATTTTTGGACAAGGTTTAACTTAGGGGCGAGGGATTACTCATCCCTGTTGTAGGGAATTTACATAAAAGTTTAGAGTAGCTTTGAGCATATTTGCACTAAACAAATACGCAAAGAAAGGTAGTCAATTTAGGGCTACTGTCACAAGAGAATTAAATATCAATAGTGAACCACTAATTTAGCAATTAATATCGTTTTTTTAGATTTATTTTAAAATTTAAATTTAATATTTATTTATTTTTTAATATTAATTTTTTTTTTTTTAATAAATTTTTTTAATAAAATAAATATTAATATATTTTTAAATAATATATAAATTTAATATTAATATTTATTTAATAAATTTAAAATTTAAAAATTAAATTTAATATTAAAATTTAAATATTTAAAATTTAAAGACAAATTTTCGGAACGCTGGCCCGTCAATAAACTAATGTAGACTGATAAATCGGGTAGTAATATTGTGTTGGCTGAATCATATTGACAATATTATTGACAGGACTACTGAATGTTTGGTTGATCTGTTTGGCCCTCTAAAACACTAAAATACTAAAGAGAATGTTCAAAATTAAAAAAGGGATTTGGGTCTCACAAATAAGTCTCGCAAACATATTATTGCTCTGTGGATATGCTTTTTTCCTTTCTTACATTTTTTTCCCACGTTTCCCCTGTCTCGTTTTAAAAATAATAAAAGTATTTAAGAATGTTTAAGCATACCTAATAAATTCATAAAAACTACTGAAAAGTAATGGCCAAAAACTGATCAAATCAATAAATGATAAAAAAAATGAACTGCGATATGAAAAAATAAACTTCTACGACAAATAACCTATTTCGAAATGTTAGAGCCCTTGGCCCTGATTATAAGATTAATGCCCTTTTTGTAAACTTATTTTCATTTTTCTTGGATTTCAATACTTCAACCATGGTCCTAGCTATTACTAAACAGTTTATTTCTCAGTTAATATTCTTTATCCGTACCCTAGCACCATCAGTAGTGGCGTTGTGCCACGTGCACTGGTGGCACTGGAGAACTTTCACTGGTGCCAGCGTTGGTGCCAGGAGCCGTACACCAAACACCTCGTATAAAGTGAAAGGTAAACGAAATAGCCAAAGCTTATGATCGAATGAGGTCAGAATTTCATCCTGAGCCAGGCGTTAGACTTGAGCACATTTTTGCTTCACACCAACACCTTCCCATTTCTGAAGACTACTAGCATCTCTGTCCGTGGCAAAAGCCAAAATTGATGTTAATAAATGCAAGTTTCAGTATTTTATCTTTGATGTAGTTGAAACAAACACCAGTGGCGGATCCAGGGGGTGCACCCCCCCCCCCCGCGGGGTCTAAAGGGGGGGAATTTACTCAATTAACTCAAGTTTGCGTTAACTAAAAATGTGCTCAAAGCGAAAGTTTTTCGTATAAATTTTTTTTTCACACCCCCCCCCCCCCCCCAAAGAAAAATCCCGGATCTGCCCCTGACAAACACCCTATAAGGGGGGCTGCACCCCTTCCCCAAAAAATTTTATTCAAGTCGTATGAAAGTAACAAAAATTCACATAAAAAATTTCTTGCGTTTTGTAAAGTTTTTCTTACAATCCCCCACCCCTGAAAAAGGACCCCTGATTGTTGTGGGTCTTCAAATGTTTAAACGCAAAGATAAATATTTCTAGACAGAGATCTTCATTTACAATCACAGTATCAAGGCTCATCGATTCACAAAAATGTGCAGGGATGAAGCGAAATATATTTTTCATAATCTAAGGAAGGAAGTAATCTTCCGCCTTCCAAATTGAAACGCCTGGACCTATTCTCGTACTGAGCTCCAGAAAAATCTCTCCAGGGGAAAGCTCCAGGAAATCTACCATAGATTTTATTTTTATTACAGATTGGCTGCTGCAAATTCAAAGGTGTTTGGTTTTGTAAAAACTTAGTTTTCTTCAAAAGTTTAGAAGCAAAAGCACTAAAGCTTAAAGTACTAAAAGCATTTAGTGAAGTTTAGATTACTGATCTGCAAACCCCATTGTTTGAACAGAGTGGTAGGATCTCCAACCCGCCAAAAATGATTCTATGACCATTGTACTATGGTAGCTGTTAATATAGTTTGACATTATTGCAACTGATCACATAGAAGAAAAAAAATAATTTTGCATTTGTGTAAATTATTTTAGCGCTAACAAATATCTACCTGTAAAACTACAAACTATCCTTTAAACTGTTGTCCTATCCTGCCAACTACTTTCCTTTAAACTATCCTTTAAACTATAAACTATACCTTTCCAGTTTTTACTTTTCCGTCAAAAAAATAATCTACCTTTGATAAATTGAAATTCGTTCCCGCTTTTATTCTAACAAATTCCAGAGGGTGAATTAATTTGATGCCCACTGAAGTAGCTGAACTACAAACTTTAGGGGGCATATATGGTATTGGGCAGTGTGATGGTATTGGTCATACGGTATTTATGCTCATTGGATCCCTAGCCACCTGAATCTCGGTTAGATACTTTGGGTTTGAAGTTTTGAATGTTTGAATTGTAGTCTGTAGTGTACTTTGAATTGAATACAATATTATCGTAAGATACAAAACCTCTTAAATAATTTGCAGTGGTACCATTCATATTGCATTTATACCAGTGACATCAATTGGAGGGGGGCAAAATAACCTTCATAGTGCTCCTTGGATTTTGAATATTTTGAAAATAGCCCTTTCTTGAAGAATTTTCTCTCAAAATGTCTTTCTTTCCGTATTATCATTGAAAAAACGAAAAATTTGCCTCTCCCTCAAAGTTTTCGGGAATTGACACCATTGTCAAGGTCTATACTCACCTGAAATTCGGTGAGCGTTATTTGGTGCTGTTGAAGCAGCCAAGCTTGTCTTTGCCTCTGCTCAGCAATTTGGCTCCTATATGCTGCATTGCCACTTTCCACGTCCCTCTCTAGGCACAAGACCTGACTCTCTGTTTCTTGGCATTTTTGATTTGCTGCTTCCCATATTTCATGCAGTTTATTCCGTTCGGCTTGGAAGTAGATCCGCTCTTCTCTCTCCCTTTCAAGCTCCAAAATAATACGTTCTAGGCGCAGGATTAGTTGCTCTCGTGTGAGGTCAGTGATTGGAGCTCCGTCTAGTAAAAGTACTTTGCGTGAGCCAGTTTTTGATCCTTTGGACTTCTTTTTCACATATGCACCATCTTTCGTTTTTCCTCCACCCTGAAATTAAGAGAAACAATTGTGATTTTGGAAAACAAAGAACAATGAAAATAAAGAATTTTCATTCAAAAGAATTCAAAACAAATTATAAAATAGAGGACATGATTGTATCTTCGTATCGTAACTATCACATCGGCATTTTGACTGACGAATCCAGACGATTCGAACTGGACTTATTATGAGTTTCAGAAACTCATATCCCAGGGGTAGGAAGTATGAAATTAGGTGATATAGAATTTATTTACTCAGGCAGGAAGGATGGGGTACATAGACAGGGAGTAGGGCTCATGATGAATAAGGAAGCTGCTAAGTCTTGTTTAGGCTGGAGAGGCATCAATAATAGAATACTAATCACTCATTTTATGAATATAAAGTTCAGGGTATCAGTTATAGTAGTATATGTCCCTGTAGAACCAATTGAAGGAGATACTAGTGACTCAAATGAATTTTCTTACAGCTACAGGAGCAAATAGACAGGGTCCTAGGTAGAAATATGGTGCTTTTGTTAGGAGATTTTAACGCCAAGGGTGGTAGAAATAGGGATAGATAGTATCTTAGTCTAAGTAAATTCGGTGTAGGAAAAGAAAAGAGTAATGGCTATAGACTGCTGAAATTTTGTAGGTATAACAATCTAGTTACAACTAATACAGCATTTGGTCATATAATGGGCCATAACATGACATGGTATTCACATAATGATAAGACAGCTAACCTTATTGATTATGTTATTGTAAACCAAAGACTGACTGGATCAATACAAGATACTAGGGTATATAGGACTGCTGTTATTGATATTAAAAGTGGCTGGTATTAGATTTAATAATCCCAGCCATACAATACCTTTTGGAAAATCTGCTCTCATTAGTAATGACTTGGGGATAAAACAGGTGGTTCGGGAATAAGTCGAAATTAGACTCAAAATAAATCATAATGTTTCTTTAAACAGGGACTTAGGGGAACATTCACTAATTTCTTTATACTCAAATTTAATTAAAAATGATCTAACAGGATATTTTACTAAACCCATTGATAATAGTATTGAGCCAGTTACAATAAGGCCTTTAAGGCTAGCTGCGAAAGAAGCAATATCAGCTTTGAAAGCTTATATTTAATTATTTTCTTTTATTTCGTTTGAATGAATTTATCATCTCACACCATTTTATTTATCAGTCCTAGTTGAACTTCGTTGCAGTAATAAAGTTAGTAAAGTTTTTTTTTCAATTTTTAGTTTTGATGTTCGTATTTCAATGTAAGTTTTTTTGTGTTGTGCATAGGACCGAAACGTTCACTGAATTGAATTGGAAATAGGACCGAAACGTTCACTGAATTGAATTCCACTGTCTTGAGAAAATTTTATATTTTTTCTAAGTTGTGTTTGATTGTTATAGAAAGGCAGTGTGGTCTTCGTCGCTATTTAAAATGAGCATAGTCTGTTATGACGTCTCTAAAGTACCAGGGACAGTGAAAATCAAATCTGACCGTTTTGATTGCTTAAGGGAAAACCCAGTGCAACCTTCCGTATCTTAAAAATCAGGAAGAATCGGGTATTAAATTTTTAATAAAAAGATTTTCATTTGCACTTACGCAGGTTTAGGTAGTAGTGAACCCCAATTCAGCAGAACCCCAATTTAATGAGGATTTTGACAGTTTTAAGAGTAAAGTTTATAGAGAAAAAATATAGACTGATTCTCTTATTTGTTCAAAAACACTCATCAATATCACAGATGGTATTCGACCTTGGAGCACTCCCTCTAAAACAAATATTTATATTCAGAATGCAACTAAAACAGTTTAAAAACATGTACAATAAGAGCTTATCCTGGCATTATTTTTGGCTAATTCCTTAATCAAAACCAATTAATTAATTATTTTAATCAATTAATTGGTTTTATTTTATAATCATGGTTACCTATTAAATAATTTTACCTGTTAATAACAATTATTAATTAATAACAAGTATCGCAATAATTTAATTTATTTACTCTTTGAGCCACAAATTGATAGCTTGTAAATTTTCTCCAAATTTTTGTTTAATATGTCGATGATTTATTACAGATGATTTAAGTTCGTTGTATACTACTCTTAACCAATGGTTAACACTAGAGGTAACTCCAAAAGGCTACCTTCTCATTAGATTCAAAAAAGAAAAAAAAAACTTAAAAAAGAGCCACAGAATATAAATGTTGAATCACAGAAAAATAAATAATAAATGAAATTTGATAAACTATATTCATTTATTTTATAAGAAATTCGCAAGCTGCAAGTTATCATCTCAATTTGGCTTATTACTAGTTACCAGTTTTAGTATATTTTAGCTAAAACATAGAAACTATACAAATAAATTATGATACAGACTATAAATGTCAAAGTTTTCAATCTATATATGAAACTTGAAGAAATTTACACAATGTCTTTCAAACTTGGTTGCCGACTTTCCTAAAATACCGTATTTTTTCTAATGACCGATTCAGCTATATATCTGGACTATTTAAATATCGTGAATTTATGTTTGGTTAAACACATTGATAAATTAAAAACGCAATTAGTTTCTAAGGCCATTTTCTGGATTTACTTAAATAAAACCCAATTACCTTTTTCTTCCCAGGCTTTTTTTCTTGAGCCATTATTGACGCTTCTTCCTGTTTATTCGTTGCATAGAAACAGTAGAATTTCTAAGCAAAAGGTACTAAAATAGATGGCTCTTCCACTTCAAAGGCTATATTAACATTGGCAGCAATGAAGCTCCGTCCCCAAAAGAGGGTTTATAAGAATGTCGTAAAAAAATTAAACTGTCGACAACTCAGCCAGGGAGATTTAAGGCCCAGACCCCCCGCCACACACAAACATAGAAAACAGATTTATTTTATGATTAAATTTACAGTATCACCCTTAAACATATCTTATGTACTAATGAGGCAAAACTAAGAGATTTTATAGCTCACTGCGGCATGTTAGAAACCGCGGATCTACAAACATTTTATGTTTCTTTTAAACTAAGTAAGTTTCTAATTAATTAATTAATTAAGCTTCTAATTAATTCATTTTAAATTAATTAAGTTTCTTTTAAATTAAGTAGACAAAATTAAGTAAAAGTATTTAAAAACGAGGTAAACTAAATATTGGGATGAAATAATGTATCAAATGCTTCGGAAGTATCAATATTAACTTCATTTCGTTCTGATTTCACTACACGGAGTCTAATGGAATTTTTCTAATGTTTTTTTTTTTTATCTGAAATTCGATTTCGGGGCTCACTGCTCTGTTAACTCAAATAAAGCATAATATTCCACCCTCATAAAAACAAGATCAAGCTATCTGTTTATCTATCAATTTTACCCTAACTTAAAACCTGCAAAGTGTTTACTTCAATTCATCAAAATATGCAGTTCTCTATCTTTAAGCCAGTAGAAAGCAGATATGTTCCTACAAAAAAAACTAGTCAGGGATAAAACAGCATTTTTTCTTGCGTTAAAAAAAAAAAAAATTGATATGGATTTTGTAGTAATGTTTTATGTTTGTAGTATTTAACGTTTTACAGTGACGTTTTTACGATGACGTTTTCAGGCACTTGAAAAGTTATATACTACTGCTATTACTAACGAAATGCTACAGCACCAAGCCATCTGAGGCGAACACAGTTATGCACACTCTTCCCCCATCCCAATTTATTCAAAGCCTCCTTTTTCACCCCCTCTTAAGATATTCCAACTTTCCCTAGACCTTTTCTTATGCCCTCTTCGCAGCCCACTCAGGGACGACCCGCTTTTCGTTTGTCTCTAGATGGTTAACCGATGAGGACAATCTTTTGCAATCTGCCATCTTTCATTCTCAGAACGTGTCCTAGCCATCTCAACTGTTCTCTTCTTATAGGCCTAGAAAGCGGGATACAACTACATTGGAAAAGTATAACTTGGGTATATCTTACTGTTTGAAATACGGTCAGTCAGACGGTTAAACAAAACCCTGGGTAGACAATTTCTCAAGAACTAATCTAACAAATCCTCCATTCTTTTGGGCGCCCATGCTTCAGAACCATACTGGACCACTGTCATCACCGCACTTTCCAATATTTCAATCTTAGCTCGCAGACTTATATCTTCCTATTCTTCCAAACTCTTTTCAACTGTGAAAAAACACTCTTGGCTATTCTACTTTCAATGTTTTCACTGCACCCAGCATCTTTACTAATAACACTGCCTAGGTAAGTGAGGCTATCAACTTGATCGGTCTTCTTGTTACCCAGAATTGCCTCTTCAGCTTAACTTATTCCCAGTCTTAGTGACTTAGTCTTCTTAACAATAATTTTACACCTATTGTTGCTCTCCGAACCCTCAAAACCTCTAAAAATTCCTTTGTTTTGCAGACATTTTCATCTAAAATTCTTGAATCAATAGCATAATCTAAGTCTAGGAGAGTTTTACTTCTTCATTTGATTCCGTGTCCTCTCATAGCCTTTGCTGTGCTCTCTAGACAAAGTCTGTCAAAATAACCCCTATAAATAGGAATAAAACACAACCCTGCTAAACTCTTGATTCAATACGAAGCCAGCTACTTACCTTATTTCTTACCTTAACCGTGGCAATGTCATTTTTGTATATAGGACTAATCACTTTAATGTATAAGTGATTCTGTTATAACGTACAAGGCTAGGAACTTCCCTAAAGCTCTCTTTTATCGGTTGTATTAAATGGTTGCTCATAATCTATCAGAATTAGGACTAGAGGGGTTTGATGGCTCGGGCACTTCTCAGCTATTAATCTAAGAATGAAAATTTGGTCGACGACGCATCCTCTCCCCTTCTTAAAACTACACTGCTATTCTCTTAAAATTTCATCTTCAGTATCTCAGCGTCTAAAAAGTATCATCATACTAAGTAATTTACTTCCAACAGAATCTAAGCTAATGCCTCTATATTTACCACACTGACTATTATCCCCTTTCTTATAGAGGGGTTTCGTTAGAGTTTCCCTAAAATTGTCAGGCACTTCCCCTTTTTCAAACAACATATTCATAAACTTCAGCAATTTTTCTCTAACTTCACAACCAACAAAATTAAAGAACTCATCTACCACACCATCAGCACCTGGAGCCTAATTATTTCTTAATAATTTTACTACTGTCATTAATTGATCTTCATAAAATAAATCTTTTATCACTTCCAAAGTGTCACAAACTTTTCCTGTAGCTTCATAAAGGTCTAGCACAGTTTCAAAATGTTCTTCCATTTCTCTTTAACTCCTTCCTTATTACTAATTGAGGTTTTTTCTTTAACTGTGAAAAGACAAGACTGACCGCTCCCTTTCAATTTTTTAACGTGCCAGTACAATATTTAACTATTATGACGTCTGGCTGCACCTTCCAGATCTTCAGTAATTTTATCCACGGCCTCCAGTTCATACCTTCTTAGTTCACTTTTTGATTTTTCCTCCACATTCTTTACATTCCTCTTATTTTCATACATTATTCTAATACTATTTTTACAAGCCTCCCCCCCTCCTCTCTACTAACTTCTATCAATTTAACTAATATTTCTAGCTAGTTTCTTAATTTTTTTCCCTAAGACACCATATGCGACTTCAAAAACTATTTTCATACAATTATTCCATCCATCTTCTACATTGTCAAATTTTGGACTCTCCAATTTAGTATTTTACTGTTCCTGGAAAGTTCAATTCTGATCCTGGGGGTCTACCAGCTTCATAAATTTCCAGAAGGTAGTTACCGTTCCTAAATTTCAGCTTTAGGTTAACCCTAGACACTACTAGACGGTGGTTTTTACTTTTAACATCAATAATAGCACTCTCATATACTCTAGTATCTTGTATTGATCAGGCCAGTCTTCGGTTTACAATAGCATAATTGGTAAGGGTAACCGTATTACCGTCATATGAATACAATGTTAAGTTATGGCTATTTTATGGCCAAACATCTTATTGGTTTTAACTAGATTGTTATACCTACAAAATTGCAACCGTCTACAACCGTTACTATTTTCTTTTCCTGTATCAAATTTTCAACAGTTGTGACAAACTGAAAAACAAACTGAACTCTATGATTCTTACTAAGTACTCGGTACTAGGTTACTTACTAGGTTACTTACGGCTAAGTTACTAGGCACCCACTAAACGGGTCAATGCTCTTTGAGATCATAAGCGAGATATCAATTTGCTATTTGCTTTGAAATACAAAATAAATGTTGAAATAGCCTCAACAAAATTTTATTCAGTATTTAATATAAATTATTTTTTTAATAATTAATTTATTTTTAGCAGTGGGAACTATCAATTAATAGCCACTTCCCCCCGCATATACACTAGGGATGATAAATCTTCCTAGGGAAACTTCAAGAATTGGGTGTGTAAGCAGCCATG
>JAQQPU010008334.1:0-35953 GCA_029168905.1 Artemia sp. Kazakhstan ARC1039 | reverse complement strand
GATATTCTACCTATTCATGAGGTAGAAACTTTGCGAGTTGCTGGCTGAACGCTGGTCTTGTTCATTATTCATCAAGAGAAATAGAAATCTGGTAAAAACGAAATGGCTGTGGCAGTTCAGATCCTTGCAGAATAGTTGAAGTATCTAACAGCTATGTTTTTCTAACAGAATTAGTAATCAAAATTGATTTGGAGATAGCCATTTTGTTCAGCGTAGTTGATTTCCAGACAGAAAATATGTTTTTGAGCAGGACACTCCCCAACAACTCTCACGGTAAGGGTTTTAAGTTATGCCCTAGGGGCATATAAGGTTTTTATAGAAGGCGTTGTCGTAGAAACTTCAGAAAAAGCTCCTTCGATTGGAAATTCAAACAACTAGTGCCCTTTTTCATAGTCGAAAGTGATTGAGGGGGGGGGGGGTCCCCCCCACGCCCATCATTCCCCCAAACACATCCAATCAAAATTTTGAGATAGCCATTTTTTCAGTGTAGGCTAGTTGATTTCCAGATAGAAAATATGTTTTTGAGGAGGACACTCCCACACAACCCTCAGGGCAAGGGTTTTAAGTTATGCCCTGAGGGCATATAAGGTTTTTATAGAAGGCGTTGTTATAGAAACTTCAAAAAAAGCTCATTCAATTGGAAAATCAAAGGACTAGTGCCTTTTTTAATAGTCGAAAGTGATTGGAGGGTAACTAGCCCCCCCACGCCAATCATTCCCCCGAACACATCCAATAAAAATTTTGAGATAGCCATTTTGTTCAGCGTAGTTGATTTCCAAATAGAAAATATGTTTTTGATGAGGATACTCCACCACAGCCCTCAGGGCAAGGGTTTTAAGTTATGCCGTGGGGGCATATAAGGTTTTTATAGAAGGCGCTGTCGTAGAAACTTCAAAAAGGGCTCATTCGATTGAAATTCAAAGGGCTAGTGCCCTTTTTAATAGTGGAAAGTGATCAGTAATATTTTTTGTTGTTGTTGTTATTTAGACCAGGGCACTTCGTATCGAAGGAGTTGTCGTGGGAACTTCAAAAGGGGCTCATTCGATTGAAAATAGAAAGGGCTGATGCCCTTTTTAATAGTTGAAAGTGAATGGAGGGCAACTAATCCCCCTTCCACTCCTACCCTCCCACGCCCACCCTCCCATTTGCCCATTATGTTTAAAAACTAAATGTTGCCTTATGATTAAATCAAAATGGACCGTGTTAATGCTAATTCCCAATAAGGCATCTCAGCAGTATCCCAAGAACGACTGAGGGTATTATGTTCAAACTTTCGGGGCTACCTCTGCTCTTAAAATTTGACCAAATGAAAATAGCGTAAGTGTATCCAAGCTATCAAAGAAAGTAAACAGATTTTTTGCGAATGGTATCAAGTTTTCCATTTCAGGTCAACTAGAGGAGGTATGAAACTAAATTAAACAGTACTCTTTGTGTCCAGATTTTTAAAAGGGTGTATATTGTTCAAAATTGCTGAAAATTTTTGTCCAGCATACAAATAGCAGGCCAAACTATAAAGTCTTAAAAACGAAAAGATTTAAAGTGTTATTTTCTTTTTTCTTGAAAAAACTATGTCAACATAAAACGAACAGAAATTAATTAAAAAAAACTTTCTCCACAAAATAAGTTTTTAAAAGAAAAGTAAAGAACTCCATTAAACAAAAAATGAGCAAAAATAAAATCAAATAATCTACCAAGTGTGAAACTAGCACAAATCACCATCGATAAATAAACTAAACCCAAAACGAACAGAAATTACAATAAATACAATTAAAAACGGAATTTTGGTACCAGTAGACACATCAAAAGAATCAGATTCTTATGCTGATTTCAACTATATAAGTTTCGTCAAGTTTAGTCTTACCCATTAAAAATAACGCGCCTGAGAAATCTTGCCTTATTTTCGAAATTAATTAAAAAACTGTTTCCACAAAATAAGTTTTTAAAAGAAAAGTGAAGAACTCCATTAAACAAAAAATGAGCAAAAATAAAATCAAATAATCTACCAAGTGTAGAACTAACACAAATCAGCATCGATAAATAAATGAAACCCAAAACGAACAGAAATTACAATAAATAACCGAGTCAAACTCAAAACGAGCAGAAATTAACATAAGTTGGGCGCAAAACCCCTATGCCTTCCCGAGACCAGAACAAAATTTGCACTTTACTGAAAAAATACAAATGAATGTGCATTGTCAGTTTAATATACGTATACTGATATTTAGTAATCAAATGTTAATATTATTTGATTTATTAAAGTTATAAAAGTAAAAACATTTATATTTTTTTCAGTAAAGTGCAAATTTTGTTCTGGTCTTGGGATGGCATAGGGGTTTTGCGCCCAACTTATGTTAATTTCTGCACGTTTTGAGTTTGACTCGGTTATTTAATTCTTTTGATGTGTCTACTGGTACCAAAATTCTGTTTTTTAGAGTTTCGGTTACTATTGAGCCGGGTCGCTCTTTGCTTACAGTTCGTTACCGCGAACTGTTCGATTGTTAATATTCACCGGGGAGAGCGGGGTACCCTGTAGTCAAAATCTGTATATTTATGAAAAGTCTTGCTTTCATTCTTTCAAATAAAAAAGCTTTTTAATTGAAAGTAAGGAGGAACATTAAAATTTAAAACAAACAGAAATTATTTCGTAAATGGAGGTTTCTCCCTCCTCAATACCTCGGTGTTAACGCTAAAGTTTTTATTACTTTTACTAAAGCTTCTTATTTTAACTAAACAGTCCTTGCGTTTCAGGAGTCCTTTTTAAAGGATTGTAGTCATTCTTAAAGGAGTCTCATTAGCATACTTTCATTTGAAAAAGACTAATTTCTGATCATTTATCAAACCTTTGCAGGAAATGCCCCCCCCCCCAAGCGGAAAGTTGATCCTGCAGAAAATTTCTCCAGGGAGAATTTCTCCTTCATAAAATCCCCCCCCAGGAAAATTACTCCAAAATATTCCAACCCCACTGAAAATCTTCCCAGGACAATTCCCTCTGAACATCTCCACATATAAAACTGAGTCGGCAAAGAGACAGTAAGACAAATAAAAATACTTTCGTATGGGAATTCTGGCAAATTCTCTCCGTGTAAGATTTTGCCTCTGCACATGGAACTCTCAAGTATTCACCCCCCAGAAACTCCCTTCCCCGCTGAAAATTCTCCCCGTGGCCCCCTCCCTTCAGAAGACCCCCCGATTTTCCCAGTAACAAATACTACAGGCTAAGTAAACAATGAACATTCATTTCCTTAAGGGCTGTTCGGGGCCATGCTATCCCCAAAGACATAGTTATTGGACCTTTAAACTATGTTGAAAAAAATTGATATCTCAAAATTTTTATCGGGTGACTTAGGGGGGAAGGGTGTAGGAGATGGGATAGTTACCTTCCAACCTTTTTGGTCACTTAAAACTGTACTATAACTTTAAAATTCCGTTCGAACGACCCCACTCTTGATATTCTAGGATCATTGGTTCTATACAATCATCCCTGGGGAAAAAAAAACATACAAATAAACACGCACTCGTGATCTCTTTTGGCAAAAATTAAAAATTCCACACTCTTGAATATTGAAAATTGAGACCTCTACAGTATGGTTTTCTTGTACAATGAATCTTATGGTGCAATATTCATTAACATTTCTTGACTTTTAAGGGGTGTTTTCACCCTTTTTGAAAATGCAAATTTTCTCAGTTTCATATCTTATGATAGATAGGCTAAACTTAATGAATCTTATAGATTTGGAATCAGCATAAAAATCTAATTCTCTTGATGTATCTATCGGTATCAGAACTCTGTTTTAAGTGTTTCGTTTACTATTGAGCCGAGTCGCTCCTTATTTACAGTTGGTTGCCACGAACTGTTTAATCTGGAACGTGAAACAGAGTGAAAACTACAAATTAGCTGGAGAGGAAAGTAAGAAAAAGTAGCCTATGTTTATTTACATTAAATATACCTGTTATTCCTTGGCTCTTAATAACAGAAAAATGGCTAAATTTTCAGATAAAGTTACTATGAAAGTTAGTATAGGCCTACACATGAAAAGACAAGCTCCCATTCTTTATAAATTTTGAAACCTCATTGAAAACTATGAAGAACTTGAAGAGAAAGTATATCTATTCACCAAAAGGAACTCGGAATTTTGTGGACCGTTGACTCCAATGCTGGAACGTTTGGTACAGTTTCTAAGATCTTCGTAGTGCATAAGCACACTGTTCAAAAATGGCGAGACCGGGAGTTATGCCAAATGATACGTGTGGACCAGAGGGGCGGAATCAGGATTTTTTAGGGGGGGGGGACTAAATAGGTCGATCCGATAAACTTGTGTTAGGAGCAAGTTTAATTTAAGCAAACTTGCGTTAATTAAGTACATTGCACTAAATTAGACGACGTTAGGGGGCGTGCGCCCCCTCGCTCTCCCCCTGTATCCACCACTGGTGGACCACCTTCACCACCCAAACAGCCTCGGAGGTAACAGAGTTATTAAATGCGTAACTACTCCTGTCATTTTTCTATCTGAAACGAATGAACAACAATTTATATAATTATTTAACCACACAGGAGAGGATTAATGTACTATTTATCTTGTGCATAAAAAAAGCTTTTATGCCAAGACCATTCAAACCAATTCATTCATTCATACCAAGTTTTCCCTCTTGCCTAACTGTCTCTAGGGCTGATTCTTCTCCCAAGAGTTTATGATACAATTAAGCTGTTAAATTAAGGGCAAGACACAACTTACTACAGGCTTTTGAGGGTTTTTTGCTTGAGGGAACCCATCTTATAAATGATAAATCTTCGTCCAGGCTGAAATATCGCTGGTATGTTCTGGCATTGGCTCTTATTTTCACGAAAGTATTTCCTCTTACCATGCATCTCCAACAATCAGAAACTAAAAAAAGAATGATATATAATGGAATGAAAAATGGATTGAAATATAATGTTCTTTTTCGTAAAACACTTCCCAAAAGTCAAAATTGAAATATGATTGCACAGTTTTGTTCCATTAGAGCCTTACTGACATAGTTCTATCAACACCATGACGAAACAACACTGTTGTTAATAAATCGAGATTGATTTTTTTGATGATGATGCTGGGTATATACATCTCTTAGATCTGGTTTACAAAAGTGATAAACTTAGATTAGGTTTCATAAATCTTTTTTCACACGACGTGTACGGAAAGAGTTTCATTACCATTTATAAAAGTTTCAACATCTCCCTTGAGACAAATTCCTGAGATGACACGTTCTTTGACGAGCTATTCAATTCACATAGAAAGACAAAACTAATACTGGGACAGAATTCATTTATTTTAAGTCTTCTTGGACGTATACCACTAACACGACTAAATTTATGATTATTGATGAATTTAGAAGGTGAATAATGTAAAGACTTAATCAAACATGATATTGATAGTGTATTTCTCCTAATTAATGCAAATAGAGCAGCCATCCAATTTATGCCCGTTTATCTTGGCTTAAAATGTATTTTCGTCGGGGATTAGAAACTTGCAAATTTTATGGGGAAACTGGAAATAAAATTTAAAATGCCAATTTTAAATATCCAGGGATTTTATTTTCATTTTTACTATCGTTATACCCACTTTGTCCTTCGGTGATTTACAAGATGTATTGAGTGCTTTTAGATTTATGTTTTATGTCAAAAATTGCCATAGAGTCTTCTAGAAAATATTAATGCTCTACCTTGAACTAATAACCTAGTCAATTAGCTCACACCACAATTTCGATATCATTAAATCGTAAGTGTATCCATTAGCGTCATCTCCACAAGAGTTGCCAACAGCATCATCGTTACCACAATCCTTCCAATTCCCATTATCCGTTTGTCTGGCTCCTCAGCTCTACTGTCATCATCATAATATTTATTCTCTATAGCCTGTTCATTTCCGACCCCAAATGTAAATCCTTCATCACAATCATAACTGCTTCCACCCCTACTAGTTATTTCATGACCACCACCTTCACCAATAACCCAGTTTTAACCATCTCGATCATTTTTAAGAGCTTCACCCTCACCTAAACCAGCACACCCTAAGTCATATCCGCAACCTCCTTTCCAAACAGAGCAACCATCAGCTCCCGCAGGACCACGTCCCTCGCTAAAACTACCTCCACCTGCAACCCCTTTACAAACTCTAATAGTGCCACTACCTCGAATGAAAAGGCTGCCACTGACAGTTGCTTTATTCCTTAAATGCACTCCACCGCCATCAACAGCATGCACTGTCACCCCTCACATCCTAATCTTGACAATAATCCCACTATAATCGTCATCTCTACTAGGGTCTTCACTGTGGTACACTCAGATCTTTGACGCTTAGAGTAGGATTAAATAAAAGTCAATTTTTTTCAACTGAAATTAAGGAGAAACATTAAAACTTAAAATGAACAGAAATTATTCCCTCTATAGAGTCCCCTCCTCAATCCCTTGCCCTTCATGCTAAAGTTTTTTTTGTACTTTAAGAAAGCTTCTTACTCCAATTAAACGGCCCTTGTGTTTCAGGAGTCGTTCTTAAAGAATTAAGACAGAACGTCAAACTTTAGCGTAACGAGCGAAGGTTTGAGGAGGGGGCATCCCCTCTCATATGCAGAATAATTTATGTTCGTTGCATATTTTAATGCTGCTCCTTACTTTCAGTTGCAAAAAAAATTATTCAACTTTAGATTTTTTTCAAATAATTCCGAGAAATTCATAAAAATTCCCCCAGGGAAAAGTCCTCCCGAGTAAAATCTCCCCAAGGATATTTTCCTGGAAAACGTCCTCTTCACTAACAATTCCCCCGGAAAATTTCCTGCGAACATTCCCCCTGAATATTCTCCTTACTTTCATTTGAAAAAAAAACTTTTATTTAATTTCTGCTCATTTTTCGAATCATGCGGGAAATCTCCTCTCCGTGGAAAGATTCCTCTGGAGTATCCCCAAAGGGAAAAATCACCCCAGATAATTTCTTTCCCTGGTGAAAATTCCTCCCGGACAATTCCCCCAGAACATTCTCTCCGCGTGTAAAATTGAACAGCCATAGAGAAACTAAGAATTCTGGTAAATTCCCCCTGAGAAAATTTCCTCTGGAACATTCCCCCCAAAAATTTCCTCCCCACGTAAGATTTTCCCTTGTAAGATCCCCCCTCCCCCTCCCACAGAGAATTCCCCATAAAAGTGTCCATATATTTCCCAATAACAAATATTACATGTAAAAATGGTCAAATTGCGTAACTTACAGCCCTTTTCCCAGGGGCCGGAGGGGGAGGTCATTTCATTCCCGGAATCACCGTAATTGGACCTTTAAACTGCGCTGAACAAAATGAATATCTCAAAATTTTGATCGTATGTCTTTGAGAAAAAAGGGAATGATGGGAGGGGGGCTAGCCGCCTTCCAATCTTTTGGTCAGTTTAAAAGAGCACTATAACTTTTGATTTAGGTTTGGATGACCACCCTCTCGATTTTCTAAGATAACTGATTAAATGCGATCACACCAGGGGAAAAAACAAATAAAATATGCATCCGTGATGGTTCTTCTGGCAAAATATACAAAATTCCACTTTTTGTAGATAGGAGCTTGAAACCTCTGCTATAGGGTTTTCTGATCTGCCAAATCTGATTGCATGATTTTCATTAAGATCTCTTGACCTTTGGGGGGGGGTGTTTCCCATCTATTTTGGAAATTAGGCAAATATTCTCAGGCTCATAGCTTTCGATTGGTAACATGTAACTTAATGAATTTTATATATTCGGAATCAGAATAAAACCCAAATCTTTTGATGCACTAATTGTTATCAAAACTCTTTTCAGAGTTTCGGTTACTATTAGGCCGAGTCGCTCCTTACTTACAAATCGTTATCACGAACTATTTAACGAAGAGTAGCAGATTGACTCAATTTGGCTTCGATGAGTGAACAAAGGTAATTTTCACCCCAGCTCTCTTTTCCTGTATTTTGACCAGAAAATAAATAAAAAACGATTTATTTTGGATATTTAGCTTATACCAAACTAAAGTTTAACTACGCTAGGGGTGTCAGGAGTGAATTTAATAATTTCATTGTCTTAGATCACAGTCATTAGCAATAAAATACAAACTGTTGCTTTTAAACAGTTGTTTTTTATTAAGATCAAAACTGGAATTTTAACTTCATTTTCCAATTTTAATCCGAAACCCAAATAAGCTAAGATTTACCGATAATAGCCTTAGATATGTTGATTAAACTTTGTTTTTTGACTCAAAACTCAAAATATTTAATTCTAACGGAAACCTAATGCTGATTTTTGAAAGGTAAGCATATTTTTTTTCTCCCCTTTAGTTTTCTTGTAATTGTTTTCTTTTTTTTTCAAAATACCACAAATTCAGCAAGAAACAAGCTCAAAAATTATTGCGTAAGAGCCGAGTCCCTTAAAAAAAGCTTTTTTTCTGATAGTACTTTCAAATTTAAATACAACACTGCATTATTACCAAATTTCCGGAATTTAAATACAACACTGCATTATTACCAAATTTCCCGAAAGAACAAACAGTAGAAAATATAGACGTAAAAACTGTGTTGATGGGAAACACTGATTATATATTCAAAGTCAGTTTAAAAAGTTGCTCTAGAAGAAAAAAATTCTTAAGGAATAAAGCTATTTCCCAGTGTTTCAGAATTTCAGTTTTTGCTTTTTTTCTGTGATTTTTCCACGCTTCAACCGCTTTTCATGTTTACAACGCCTAGAGTTGTGTGCCCATGTCGATATAAGCTCTTGCGAGTTTTCTTTTCACTTATTGGTGACTATGGTAAGAATAGAAAAGACAAGGTATGGCAAGGTAAGAATAAAGAACAAGAATAAAACTTAGCTTACCGCTTGAAACACGCTTATCTGAAATACTAATACTTGCGCTACTATGAAAAGACACGCTTTTTGATCTCCTTCTCCCATCCGAATTCACTATATTTTCATTATCGTTTTCATCATTAATGTACTTATCCTCCATATTTTGTAATTTATTTAGAAAAGTCCTCTCACATATTTAGTCTGCAAAAGGAACTCAACTGTCCTTGGAAAACTATTTCTAAGATTTCCTTGAACTAAGCGTTGTCTTAATGCTTGCGCATAGCTTATTGCCACAATCTGTGGTTTTATTGTAAGAACAAAGAAGATACAGTTAATCTTGGTTTATTTCTAAACCACATTTTTGTGAATGATATATCATTTAATAGCTGTGATTGGCTGAGCTTCAATAGCCAGTAATCCAAAATAGTGCAGCTCTCAACTGTTTTTTTTTTTTTTTAGTTTTAGTATATTAGTCCAAAAATGTTTAGACAAACTTTTACTTCGAAATAACTGTCGAGTCGAAGTTATCCAGCAGTAAAAATTCTATCCACTCCACAAGCCCCAAAATTTTCTAAATTTCCCAAATTTTTACATGAGAAAATTGACCTCTCCAAAATATCCGCCCAAACTAACGTTCGTAAGTACACGAACGTAGACACCGAAATACAAATCGTTAATTTTACCTAATGTTGATTTCCAAGGAAATTTTGGTGAACCCAAATTTCTTCCGAGAAAATTTGGAAGAGCTACCAAAATTTCAGGGGCAGTGGAAGCACTGGTCGTATGGGCAAACGTAAATATAAGGCTTTCCGGAAAACAAGTTATATTCAAATTTCTGTTCTTTTTTTTAAATTTAAAATTACTATGCAGTTTGTAGTGAAAATTGTCGGGGAATTAGCATTTACAATAAGACAAAACTTGATTACGGTATTTTTTTTTATTTTTTTTTGGGGGGGGGGGGATCGGAATTATTCAAACCCAACAGAAAAGGAATTACTTCCCTTTATTACCTGAGTGAATTTTCAATCGAATGAGCCCTCTCTAAGGTTTGTACGACCGCCCTTTCCGTAAAAACCTTATATGTTGATAATGGGCAACTAGTATAACTTATAGCCCCTGTGCTGAGGGCTGTAGAGAGGGGGGGGGGGTGTCAGCCTCAAAGACACAACTACGGGAGCTTTAACTATCCTGAACAAAATGTCTAACTCAAAATTTTGATTGGATGCGTTTGAGGAAATGATGGGCAGGGGGGCAGTTGGTTACCTTCCAATCACTTTTGACTCTTAAAAAGGGCACTAGAACTTTTAATTTCCAATTGAATGAGCCACTTTCGAAGTTTCTACGACAGCTCATTCAATTTGTAGTTCCTTGTTCAGAAAAAAAATACATTGTGCCCACATCGCTCTTTGTTAGGCAGCGCTATTACGCTGCCTATGATGTGAATAACCTTGTGGTACTATTCCACTCAGGGTTATACCTATTACGGGTTTGCTACAAAATTGGTCATAACTATAGCCATCTGATATAAGATTAGGAACCTGGAACTGCTAATACATGCTTTTAAGCAATGCCCCTGTGAAAACAATTCAGTTCCAGTGTGTCCCCCCTCCCTAAGAAAAGTCTGATATTCGGGTATTTGCCAGTCATCAGAATCTTATTCACGATGAGATTGCGCTAATAACGAGCCTCAACTAATGATAAAAGTTAGTTCAGCTATTGTAAACAGATTTTAGCGTTTACCGAGGATGATTTCAAAAATGACCTGATTGGCTAGCTCCTTGACCTGTTCAGATATTGCTCAACTAATTGGCTGAGCCTTGAGAAATTTCAAATACCAGTTCTACTATGGTCCTTGCTTTTGACAGGTCTAGGTATTAGTTAAATTTTAATCATTAAGGGATCTAGAACTAGCAGAATACCGAATTTAGCGTTAGCTAGATCTCGGTATTAGTCACATCTGTGAATAAGCCTAAAGCTGGAACTGATTTCTTAAGAATATTTATCCACTCCTTTGAATCCTGAGCTGGAGATAACAATACAAAAAATAATATAGCCCTATGTAATTTCCTTGACCATAATAAAATTCATAAAGTTTCATCATACTCACCTAGAAAAGGATGTTTACGTAGAAACTTGGGCACACATTTCTGAGCGAAGAATTTCAAGTTGATCTGCTGTTATCCATCAAATGAAAAAAAGCTCTGGAACACTTCTAGAGATAGAGCAACCTTAAGATCCTGAAAAATTATTCGTGAGAATTTGTCTTTAGTGGCTTGGGTACTTGTATGATATACGCCCCACCTCTCAAGTTGTTCCTTCATTGATGCACTAAAGAACCGGTTAGTTTTAGTTAGTATGTTTCAGCTTAGCGTGAGACAAGACAAATAGAAGTGACAGAAGAAATGGAAAATATATAATTTGGGCTATAAATTTGCACATTAGGAGGGGGGGTTAAGTATTTGGATAGTGTTAGTTAGTTGGATAGTAAGTTAGAAAACAATTCTTATGTATGCAGAATAATTGTGCCTAACATATTAGGTATGCAGACCCACTATACTTTACCCCCCCCCCCCCTAATATACTAAATATGTAGCCCAAATTTATTTGGACTGACAGCACTGTCAATCAGTTCCCTCTACGCTAGCGACCCTGCTGAGCAAGAGCGTTAAGTCGAAGTCAAGTAAGTCAAGTTAGTTATGAATGATCTTGACAGGCGATTTATATCATGACTTTAAGAAGCAAACAATTCCAACAAGGTTGAACATGTAAAAATTCTAACTTCTGTTTTACCCAATTATATTGCCTCATATTTTTAGAATACTGAAAAACTGGGTTCAGTGGTTCAGTTGCACGATGGTTAAGTTACACGAGGGTTCAGTTGTACGGTGGCTCAGTTGCATGGTGGTTCTGTTCCACGATGGTTCGGTTGCACGATGTTTCCGATAAACTGTGGTTCAGTTGCACGGTGGTTCAGTTTATTGGGGTTGAGTAGCACAGGGGTTTAATTGCACGAGGGTTTAGTTAAACGGGAATCAGTTTCCTGGTGGTTCAGTTAAACGAGGGTTCGGTCGCTCATAGGTTTGGTTACCCAGGAGTTTAGTTGCACGGTGGCTAAGTTACACGGTGGTCCAGTTACAGGGGTTCAGTTGCCTGTGGTTCAGTTACACGGTGGTTCAGTTACACGCACACCGTTTTTTATTGCTATTTTTTTCAGTAAAATACAAATTATGCTCTGGTGTTGAAAAGGCAAGAGGATTGTCAGCTCTACTCATATTAATTTTTGTGCGTTTTGAAATTGACTCGGTTATTTATTGTGATTTCTGTTCGTTTTGGGTTTTATTTATTTATTAATGGTGACTTGTGGTAGTTTTACGCTTGGAAGATTATTTGGCTTTATTTGTGCTGATTTTTGGTTTAATGGAGCTCTTGACTTTTCTTTAAAAAACTTGTTTTATGGAAGAATTATTTTTAAATTAATGCTTGGAAATAGGCTCTTGGTCGTATAAAATTAAAGGAAATGGTTTTTCATGTAATTTAAAAAGAACCACACTTAAGAACGAATGGACATTATTGTGTATATGAGGGGGGGAGGGCTACTACTTCTCCGCTCTCCATTTTTTACAGCGAAGTTTAACCAATGCTTAACTGAAAATATTTTAAGGTGCAAAAAAATGGCCAGTTTGTAAATGCAAGTCTTTTATTTGCTACTGATTTTCATTCAAAATATTTGAAAATTGTATCATTCAGTGCAAATACGAATAAATAAATCCTTCCATTCTCGATCCGTTATGAATAAAATACCACATTACTCTTGTGTCAAAGCATTCATTCTAGAGGTATGCTTTTTTTATGAAAAAATGATGAAAAAAGTCAAACTCTGGCTTAAAGAGGGGGGAGGTTCAGGGACCTTATGAACAGGATAATTTCCGTTATTTCTTAGTTTTACTGTCGTATCTTACTTACCTTTTTTTCACATGGATGTGGAATTAAATGTGTACCAAATAACAAACCTGAGAGATGCCTCTTTATATTCCTACAGTCGAGAGATCATTTCAAGCCTCATCAAAAAGTTCGTGGGAACAAACTGTATGTAGAGAGACACCCATGTCAACAGCAAGAAAAAGTCTAAAACGTGGAGCTTTGAAAATAAAAAGCATATTTAAATAATTTTAGAAATGGAGGAAAATGCCCATCACATTTGACCCGATTCTGACGAAAATTGAACCAACGAACATAATATTATCTTCCATGCGTGGCCCCTAGAGGCGTGGATGAACAAATAGTGCTCTCTAAAAACGGCAAAAGTAACCAGTGGACCCAGATTTAGGGTGGCGGAGGGGGGGGAATTGCTATAAGACGTATATTTGGTTAGATGAGCCTATTTAAGAATTCCTGGGAGACTCCCATTAAGTAACGCAATCTTGCCGAAAATTAAACCCTCGGTCTTAAACTTTTGAAAAAAGCTCTTTCAAACGGAAAATGAAGGTTATAGTGTGCTTTTCTTATGAGTTGAAAGATGTCGGGAGAGGAAGCAATAAAGCAGTTTTTTTTCCTTTTTCGTCTTGGGTCTTATACTGGTAAAACATGATGCAAGAATGAAAATCAAAATAGAGATTCTAATTAGAAAAAAAACAAATTACTCAAAAAGTATACTTCTCGGAGACAACATCTCCGAAATACCCTAATATAATATTAGAAACAAACAGAAATAAAATAAAAAATACATTCGCACTTATCAACGTTCAGCATAATCTCAAACCGTCTGAACTATTCTGAGGTTCATCTGAGAGAATGTGAGAGCCCAGCCCTAGAACGACTGACAAGGAGCACATCGCCCGCACAAGCGAAATACGAGACATCAATTCCATCAGAAATGAAAGTCGAAGGTAAAGATGAAAGGATAGGAGCAATAGATAACTTGAAAATAGTTGGAGAAAGCACACCACCTTGACAGACCCCACGCCAAAGAAATACCTTTGAATCAGAAATTACTCCATTATATTTTACCCGAATAACATAGTTAGAATACCAGTACCGTAACAAAACAACACTAGAAAGGTTAATAAAATTAGGAAAAAGTGAATAGAGTGCGTGTGAGTGGACTATACTATCGAAAGCTTTCAAAAGGTCAAGAGCACAGATATGAAGAGGAGATTTATTATTAGCAGACTGGAACAGGAGGGAAGCTAGAACACGGTGAGTGTGCTGAAATCCCAGCCTTTTTTGAAAGCCAAATTGGTTTTCACCAAAACTAACATTTTCTGAAATGAAAGGGAGAAGAATATATTCAAAAATTTTGCTAAGATTACACGAAACAGTAATTGATCGATATGAACTAAACTCTGCCAAAGTTTTCCACGCTTCAAAACCGAGGTGGTTGTAAAGAATAAAAAAAAATGCGGGATTGGGCTTTACAGTCCCTACCGGCGGTGCTGATCTCCGTTTCGGGCCCAACCATCCTGAGCTTTTGCACGCCCTTTCTGTTTACCTTCCCTAGATTTCTCCGGGTACCCATTTAGAGCTGGGTCGATTCTGGCTGAGCTTACCGAGTCACACCACTGACCCTCTTCCCGAACCAAATAATTGGGTACACTAAGATTCGAACCCTCGCCCTGTCGGACAAAGAATCCTAAATACAGCGCACCAATCCACTTGGCTAGAACTGTGCCACAGAGAAAACTATCGGGAACCATAGAAGAAGATAAACACATCTGAAACAGTAGCTGAAGGTGAGCTATCAAAGTCGGGCAATCTACTTTCAGATGATAAGAAATAATTCTGTCTTGATCAATAGAGCTACACTGCATGTTCTTAATAGCTTGACCAATATCAACAATAGAAACGGGTAATACGTTACTCTGAGAAAAACAACTTGGCAAACACGACTCAAGAAGATTACTAAAAAGCTTTTCAAATTCCCGGTTAACCTTGCCGAAAATACCATTATAATACGACATCTTAGCACGAACAGCTATAGAACTTTCAGAAAAAAACACTACTAAGCTTATCCGAATTCAGAACATGAGACCATTCCTTTTTTGACGCAGGAAAATCAAAACCAGAAACCCTAGACTGCCGTAAACGTTTTTTATATGCACGCTTGGTACTTTGCTTCAGATCAAAGACAACTCCTCGATTTGGCCGACTGCAAGACACCCATAAACGTAGCCAAGACTTAGCTTTATTCTTTACAACTTTTAAATCTGGGTCCAAAAGCCATTCTGGTTTTCTAGTTTTAACTTTAACCTTTTCTAGAGGAACAGCAGTTGCCTCTGCTTGTTTTAAGAACCAAATTATTTTATCATAATATTCATTAAGATACTGCTTATCATTTGAAAAACGGTCAGTAACTTGAAGAAAATGGTAAGGAACTTCTATAGAACCTAATAAAGCGGACAACGTAGTAATATAAAGTGCAAAGTTAGCTCTACTCCAGTTATTTCTGTAAAACCACTTAGAACTTTTGTGTAAATGGTCTAGTAGAACGGAGAGCGACTAGTGAAGCAGAGAACAAAATCGGGAGGTGGTCAATATCACGATCATCCTCATGAACAAGAACAGTCGATACATTAATATCTGGCGAGGAAACTACATGGTCAATATTAGGCAAACTTCCAGATTGGCGAATATATGAATAATCAACACTTCTCGACTATTTTATAAGCAGAAAAAGCATCAAGGACTATATCGGATCGAACTGACTGACTAGTAATATCAGTGTTGAAGTCACCAACCACTATGAAATCATAACCACTCGATACAACAGACGCAAGAATATCCTAAAAGCTATTTTTGAAGTTTCATACACCAACCCCAATCATACACCGAATTCACTTGGAAATTAACCAGTAAATATACTTTAAATACTTTGAGGTAAAGATGTAATCAGGAGTTGTGTGGGATATCCCTGGTTTCCGATTTTTCATGCTGTCAGCTTCAAAAATAGTAAATGAAATGTGTATGCTTTTCTTTGCGGCTCCTTCTGATTGTGGAAAATGCGCCTTCAGAACGAAGAACAGTTTCTCAAGAGCAGCACCTTGATGACGAAATAGCCGCTCGTGACTCGCGTGCCACATGTTGTCGATCGCTGACATAGGTCAATCAGTCCATATTCCAATTCACTTGGACGCTTGAACTGCAGTTACATTAAGTTTGTGATTAACATACTAATCGGTACTCTTGCATTATGCGGGTCTCTCCGGTTAACTACTATAGAGTAGGCAATGATAAAACCCGTTTTTGACATGTTTACCGCTATAGGCTAGGCAATGATAGCTTGGTTTTCATTGCGTATACGATATTAAACTGTGGTTTTTTGGGGTTTAGTGTGGAAAAAGGTACCTAGGTTAGGTTACGTATTTAATATATGCAATGCTTTACCCCCCCCCCCTCCCCTAATTGTGCAAATATATAGCCCAAATTTGTTTATCAACTATTATACATTCATCCTATTTTATTTTATTTTATTTCATTAGCATTGACCAAACTTGACTTTTCAGAAATGCCCACATAATGCAAGAGTACCTACTAATCAAATGAAGTTTGTATTATGCTATTGAGTTTTTATGTTAGAATATTGGAGCATTATTGTCAATTCTTAGCTGAAAAGCCATAGCATCCATATCAAACGGTTTGCAGTTTTGATGAGCAGATACAATTTATTTTTTCATTTTGGACACGAAGCAGAAAGCTGATATCACCAACCCATAAGGATTTGATATTCATTATTTTTTTTTCAAGTTTCTGCAAGACTGTCTTACCAAAATTTCTTGACTTCTTTGACGTTCCATTACTTTTTCCATTAAGATTCCTAACTTTTTGTCAGCAAATTTCCAAACAGACAGAACTGAAGAAACACAAAGGCCATCTCCTTAGAATTTAGTTTTTTTCATTTTTGGACACGAAGCAGAAAGCTGATATCACCAGCCCAGAAGGATTTGGCATTCATTGTTTTTTCTTTTTAAGTTTCTGAAAGACTGTCTTAACAAAATTCCCCGACTTCTCCGATGTTCCATTACTTTTTCCATTAAGATTCCTGACTTTTTGTCCCTTTTACTCAGTAAATTTCCAAATAGGCAGAAGACACAGAGGCCATCTCCTCAAAAAACAAGGCTGCAATTACCAATATTTATTTTGGTACTCTAGACAAAGATGGCATTGGCATCTGGCGTTTTAAAAGCATAATCATGCCAAAGACTAGCTGGATTTAAAAAAAAAGGTGGCATATTCTCAGCAAATTATTTTAAATTTCTGGAATATGGAAACTCAACAAAATAACTTGGTTGACCAACCCGTTCGCAACATATTAAGTGAGCTTCAAAATCTAGTAAGTATCTACAAAAATCCTTTACTAAGACTATTCCATAAAACTGAGAAAATGTCACCAACCTAAAAGGAAATTCAAATTCTTAAGTCAGAATGTAAACTATTTCATTGAATAAATACAGTCATTTTTAGCTCAAAAATTGACTTCAATTATTGGTAAGTAAACGCGAAGGATCCGTTCTGATTCACTTTAACTTTTAAAGGTTAGAGTTTTAGCCCCAACCTTTAAAAATAAAACAAACAAGCTCATTTTTTAAATGTTTAGATTTCAATATTAATTTCCTTCGTTTTTATTTTAGTACTAAATGAAATAAAAGTCAATCAGACCTAGCTTAAGCTGTGATCCCCTATTTTCTTTCTCCTTTGGTTTTCACTTCTTTTTCACACACCTACCAGGCTTTCTAACTTTAAAAGCGCCGATTCTTGAACAACAGTTTGTTGTTTTATCAAGAAGTTAATAATTAGTATTTAAATGACTCGGAAGTCTTTCACAGTATCACCCAGTAGACGTAATGCAATCAAGGTCTTTTTCAATGAATTATCTGTCTATAAATCTTTGTTAACCATTCTACACTAACGAGACATCTTATAATGGCCAAGACTAAAATATTCTTGACTATCAACCAAAGATCGCAAAACTTAACATTATAGTCAGCCTCAACGTATATGAATAAGACTCATTTTTCTCAGTAATTTCTGGCCTTTTCGACAATACTGTTGAAGCAACCGTTTGCTATCAATCTGGCGAGCAGTGATACGTCTCCCAGGGAGAATTTTGCAAATGTGTTGTTTTTTTTTTCATTTTATAACAAATTCTAGTCTTTCATTACTTTTAATTAGGCTATTCTTATTTATTATTTAATTTTTGTGCATTGTCTTCATTATTCATCTTATAAGTTATTTATTTTGATTCATGAAAATTAGATTCAATTAAGGATTTTATTGAATTTGCAGATAGTCACATAAAATTTCGTGCAACCGCAAGGCCTTATAGGTTTTCCTCAAATGCGTAATTGTCGTTTTTTTATTTATTAATTTGTGATTGTTGGAAATAAGAATTTGAACTTAAAACTTTTGAGTTTTAAAGTTTTAAACTTGGGTTTTAACTTGAAAACATTCAAGTCTTGCGGTTGCACGAAATTTTATGTAATTTTTATTCTTTTAAAACGCTGGAAGCAAACGCTATCTCTGTCTAGGCTACTTCTTTAACCCTTAGGGGGTATTTGCTCCCTGTTTCCAAAATCAGGCGAATTTTCTCAGTCTTGCAGCCTTGTATGGGTAATACTAAGCTTAATAAATCTTATATTTGGAAACCGCTGATTCTTATAATGTATTCCTTTATATCAAAATTCTATTTTTTTAGAGTTTCAGTCACTGTTGAGCCGTGTCGCTCCCTACTTACAGTTTGTTATCAAGAACTGTTTGATTAATCGATTTTTCTGCTAATTTAGTGATTTTTAGCAAGAATCTAGTGTTTTTTTGCTGATTTAGAGATTTTTTTCAAGAATCTAGTGATTTATTTTGTACCCGGTGGCAACCCTACACACAAGGACTAAGATAGGTACCGTCACCAATGCTAGTATACTCATACATCAAGCTGTGAGGCTGCATTTACTACTTTAAAAACTCTTTCTATCGGACACATCCGAAACTCTTCAATCATAGGCAGCGCAATCGCGCTGCCTAAGTAAAAAACGATGTTGGCACAATGTATTATTTTTTTTCCATACCAGGGCACTTCGTATCGAAGGAATCGTCGTAGATACTTCGAAAAGGGCTCATTCGATTGGAAATTCAAAGGGGTAGTGCCCGTTTCTAATAGTCGAAAGTGATTAAAGGGCAACTATTTCTCACGCCCACCTTTTCCCCAAACACATCCAATCAAAAGTTTGAGATAGCCATTTGGTTCACGTAGTTGAAAGTTCTGGAAAGTAGGTCTTTGAGGGTGACAACCCCCCACAGCCCTCAAGGCAAGGAGTGTAAGTTATGCCTTGGGGGCATATAAGGTTTTTATAGAAAGAGTTGTCATAGAAAATTCAAAAAGGGCTCATTCGATTGGAAATTGAAATGGCCAGTGCCTCTTTAATGGTCGAGAGTAATTGGAGGGCAACTAACACCCCTTCCACGCCCGCCATTTCCCCAAACATAACCTGTCAAAATTTTGAGATAGCCATTTTGTTTAACGCAGTTGAAAGGTCCGGAAATTATATCTTTGAGCTGGACACTCACCCCCAAAGTTTTCGCGGCAAGGGTTGTAAGTTATGCCCTGGGGGGGGATATAAGGGTTTTATATAAGGCGTTGTCGTAAAAACTTGAAAAAGGGCTCATTCGATTGGAAATTCAAAGTGCTAGTGCCCTTTTTAATAGTTGAAAGTAATTAGAAGGCAACTAACCCCCCTCTCACGCCCACCATTTCCCCAAACACATGCAATCAAAGTTTTGAAATATTCATTTTGTTCAACGTAGTTAAAAGTTCTAGAAATTAGGCCTTTGAGGATGATAACCCCCTCAGAGCCCTTAGGGCAAGGGTTGAAAGTTATACCCTGGGGGCCTATAAGGTTTTATAGAAAGCGTCGTCGTAGAAACTTCAACATAAGCTCATTTGATTGGAAATTGAAAGGGCTAGTGCTCTTTTAATAGTCGAAAGTGATTGGAGAGCAACTAGCCCCCCTCTCACCCACCATTTCCCCAAACACATCCAATCAAAATTTTGAGATAGCCATTTTGTTCGATGTAGTTAAAAAGTCCGGAAATTATGTTTTTGAGGATGACACTCCCCCCCCCCCAGCCCTAAGGGCAAGGGTTGTAAGTTATTCCCTGGGTGCATATAAGGTTTTTTTATAGAAAGTGTTGTCGTATAAACTTCAAAAAGGGCTCATTCGATTGGAAATTGAAAGGGCTAGTGCCCTTTTTAATAGTCGAAAGTGATTGGAGGGCAAGTAAACCCCTCTCACGCCCACCATTTCCCCAAACACATCCAAACAAAATTTTGACATAGATATTTTGTTTAACGCAGTTGAAAGTTCTGGAAATTAGGTCTTTGGGGATGAAAACCCCCTCAAACCCCTCGGGGCAAGGGTTGTAAGTTATTCCCTGGGGGCATATAAGGTTCTTATAGAAAGCGTTGTCATATAAACTTCAAAAGGGCTTATTAGATTGGAAATTGAAAGGGCTAGTGCCTTTGTTAATAGTTGAAAGTGATTGGAGAGCAACTAACGCCCCTCTCACGCCCACCATTTCCCCAAACACATCCAATCAAAATTTTAAGATAGCCATTTTGTTCAATGTAGTTGAAAGTTCTGGAAATTAGGTCTTTGAGGATGACAACCCCCTCACAGTCCTCAGGGCAAGGGTTGTAACTTATGCCCTGGGGGCATATAAGGTGTTTATAGAAAGCGTGTCGTAGAAACTCAAAAAGGGCTCATTTGATTGGAAATTGAAAGGGCTAGTGCCCTTTTTAATAGTCGAAAGGGATTTGAAGGCTTGACATTTTTATAGTAAAGAGCGATGTGGGTACAATGTATTATTATTATTTTTTTTTTTTTTTTAGACCAGAGCACTTTGTATCGAAGGAGTTGTCGTAGAAACTTCGAAAAAGGCTTCTTCGATTGAAAATAGAAAGGGCTAGTACCCTTTTTAATAGTTGAAATTGATTGGAGGGCAACTAATCCCCCTCCCATGCCACCCTCCCGTTTGCCCATTATGTTTAAAAACTAAATGTTGCCTTAAGATTAAATCAAAATGCACTGTGTTAATGCTAATCCCCAAGAAGGCATCTCAGCAGTATCCCAAGAACGACTGAGGGTATTATGTTAAATACGACTGAGGGTATTTAACCAAATCAAAAGCGTATGAGTATCCAAGCTATCAAAGAGAGTAAATAGATTTTTTTTGCGAATGGTATCAAGGTTTCTATTTCAGGTCAACTAGAGGTATGAAACTAAATTAAACACTACTATTTGTGTCCAGATTTTTAAAAGGGTGTATGTTGTTAAAAATTGCTGAAAATTTTCTCCACCATACAAATAGCAGGCCAAACTATAAAGTCTTTATAAAAAAACAAAAAGATTTATAGTATTATATTCTTTTTCCCTGAAAAGACTATGTCAATATAAAACGAACAGAAATTAATTAAAAAAAAGCTTTTTCCACAAAATAAATTTTTCAAAGAAAAGTAAAGAACTCCATTAAACCAAAAGTGAGCAAAAATAAAATTAACCGAGTCAAACTCAAAACGAGCAGAAATTAACGCGAGTAGGGATCAAAACCCCCTATCTCTTACCAAGACCAGAACATAATTTGCACTTTACTGAAAAAAGTACAAATGAATGTTCATTGTCAGTTTAATATACATATACTGATATTTATTAATCAAAATGTTAATATTATTTGATTTATTAAAGTTATAAAAGTGAAAACATTTATATTTTTTTCAGTAAAGTGCAAATTATGTTCTGGCATTGGGAAGGCATAGGGGTTTTGAGCCCTACTCATGTTAATTTCTGCTCGTTTTGAGTTTGACTCGGTTATTTATTGTAATTTCTGTTCGTTTTGGGTTTCATTTATTTATCGATGCTGATTTGTGGTAGTTTCACGCTTAGTAGATTATTTTATTTTATTTTTGTTCATTTTTGGTTAGTGGAGTTCTTTACTTTTCTTTGAAAAACTTATTTTGCGGAAAAAAGTTTTTTTGATTAATAACAGAAAAAAAGCAAAGAAGCTCTATTTGGTTGTTATAGCTGGAAATTTCTGTCTAGCTGGAACCCTAAAAATGTACCAATTCCTTTAGAGTTTAGAAAAACATAGACTTCGCTGCTTGAAACGATCAGGCCACGGAAACGTATTTGCGGGCTTCCCCAGCAATACACAATCTGTCTTTGTGTCCTGTGTAGCCTGGATGTATTAATTCACAGTTTTGAAAATTTAATGCCTCTAACAACTACCTCTTCACACTGACTTCGAGAAAAAATGCACTTAAACTCTGTTGGTCCTGTGAGGAAATTGAATCCAGCTTTCCTGGCAGGCGAGACTTGGAGGAAATAATTCAGAAAACTCAAAAATCGCCATTCACTCTATTCTACTTTGGAATTTGTTAAATATAAATCTTCTGGACCGCCATTAAAACCATAACATACTATGCCAACAAGATCAACAGATCAAAATAGTAGATATAATATTAAATGTTTTTAGTTAGGTCGATCACATGTCTACACCTATATTATTTCATATATTCTTAATTTTTTTTCAATTTTTAAGTTCAGAATGAGTATTGTCCATCATAGAGAGGAAAATACTTTTAGGAAAGAAATCAGGGAGTAACAATTCCTTGTTGGGAGGTAATCACAAGCGTAATGCCACTGCTACTATATTGAATTCGTAAATTTTGTTAGATATACCAGCAAATCAGTGGTGAAGCCAAGGCATGTGGGGAGGAAGTGGGTGGTCAGACTTACCATCTCCCTGGGAAGCTTCTTGCCACATTCAAAATGAACGCTGAAATGGCCTCTCTTTTATTCTTTTTTTGAAATTCTTTATTTCTATAACTGGTCTATTCCTATCACAAAATCATATATTTTGTAGAGTCAAAAATTTTTAGCAGAAGAAAGAAAATGTAGCTTTTGCTTATTGGTTGGATAGTTTTTGCTCGGGGCTTTTTCAGCCACTATTATTTGGAAAAATTAAAAAGTATTAGATTTACAGAAGAAATATCATAAGAATAGAAGAGAATAGCTTTGAAATTTTCTCTAATACATTGTTATTTTTTTGTGTATGGTATAGTATGTATACAAAATAGCAGTGGTGGTTGGGTGACAGTTTAGGTGGTTTAGGGTGCCAAACTACGACTTAACCCCAAAGAGGTCGAACTTACGATGAATTAAAATCCCGAGAAGCTAACTCATTTAAAAGTATCAATAACTATATTTTAGGCTTCCCAGTTGTAAAAAGAGTAATGCCACGCGGTGGCAGTAGTGGATTCAACCAAGTTGATTCGCTTTGTTTGTAATGAAATTAGGCCACGTTTGGTTATCTGTAATTGCGTATTAGTTATAATGAGGGGGTGGTGAGTCATTGTTTAAGTGGGGTAGAGTAGATTCCTACACAAGTACACTTTAATGGACAAACTGCTTACTCTTCATGAGACTTTAGAGAAATGTTGAAAGAGGTAGGGGGGAGTAGGAATTAATTAAAATGTTTCTCTATACAGCTAATATGTTAAATTCCCATATCTACCAGCACAAACGTGGAAAAGGCAAGGCAAGTCATCATCAGCCCCGCCATCAAATTTCTTTGGGGTGGCAATTCTTGCTAGGAACTTAAGTTTTTAGCAATTTTAAATGGGAATATTTTTCTTTTCTATTTATATGAAGTATTTCAATGTGTATAAAAAATGTACGTAATGTATTTATCGATAAGAAAATCCCATTGCAGAAGTTGTGATGGCCTCAGTTATGTAGAAGATCAAAAGTCTAACAGAATGGCCATCCATACAGACAATAATACTCCTTTTCATCCAACCGAAATTCTTTAGTAGTAATATTAACAAGGAATTTTCACCGAAATTACTATTCATCACCAACTTTTAAGTATAGTCGAATTTTATCTAAAATTGAACTTTCAATTTTGAACGTAGGAATGTACTAATCAACGTACAATTATCAATTTTCACATTTTAGAGGCAGTTAACCAGGGATTTAAAGGACCGGTACTTCAAATTATATCTTGGTTAGGCCTGGCTATGATTTGGAAAACAATCAGAAATTAAATATAAAATAGCTTTTCAACTGAAAGCAAGGAACAGATTTGAAACGTATTTGAACTGATTATTATTTGTATGAAGGGGGGTGTCTCCTCCATAGCTCCTTACTCTTTACTGTGATGTTTGGCTTTTTTCCAATTTTTTTAAGAAAATGTACAATTGGAAAAAAAAAAGATTTTTCAAAGCACTGAAAAACTTTTGTTTAATGAGCAAGATGTGGAGAAGGGGGCAGGCCACCTTATATACAGAGTAATTGTATTTATTTTAAGTTTTAAACTTGCTCCTTACTTTAGTTGAAAATCTTTTCTATTTGCTTAATTACATTTCATGAAACTGTAAAGTTTTATGAATACAATACTTTTGGTAACGCAGAAAAAAACGATCAATATTTCAACGATCTTTGTTTAGATTTTGATGGGTAATCAAACAGTTCGTGGTAACGAATTGTAACTAAGGAGTAACCCTACTCAATAGTAACCAAAACTCTAAAAAACGGAATTTTGATACCAATAGAAATATCAAAGAATTGTCTTATTATGCTGATTCCAAATATGTAAGTTTCATTAACTTTAGTCTTACCCATCAAAAGCTAGGAGCCTGGGAAAATTTTTGAAAAAGGGGGAAAAGACCCTTTTTAAATAATAGAATTTTAATGAAAATCACACCTTCAGATTCAGCGTATCAATGAGCCCTACTATAGAGGTTTCAAGCTCATATCTGCGAAAATATAGAATTTTGTAATTTTTGCCAGAAGAAAAATCACGGATGTGTGTTTATTTATTACTTTTTTTTCAGGGGTGATGTTTTCGACCCAGTGGGTCTAAAACGACGGGAGAGGGCTCATTCTAACGGATATGAAAAGTTCTAGTGGCCTTTCTTAGTCCGATCGAAATTTTGAAATAGCTTTTTTGTTCAACATATTTGTTTGGAGATAAAAATGACCCCCTACAGCCCCTAGGGAAAGATTTTTAAGTCATAAAATTTGTCCATTGTTTCATTTATTATTGGGAGGTATGCATACATTTTTCGGGTGGGAGGGGGGAGGGCGAAATTTTTGCTGGGAGTATTTTCCATAGAGAGGGTAGTTTCGAGGGGGTGAAACTCTTCAGGTGAAACTTTATACTGGGTGAATTTGCCAGAATTCATATACGAATTTTTTCCGTATGTCTTGCTTTCTCTTTACCGATTCAATTTTATGCATGGAGATGTTAAGGGTAATTGTCCGGGATAAATTTTCGCCAGGATTGAATTGTCCAGATGATATTTCTATGGGGAGGGGGATTCTTCCGTGGAGGTGGAGCTAGGTATCCTGGCGTTATTTAAAAAACGACCAGAAAGTAAAAAACAAGTTTTTTCAACTGAAAGTAAGGAGTAACATTAAAACTTAAAACGAGCAGAAATTATTATGTATATGAGGGGTGTTGCCCCCTCCTAAACACCTCACTTTTTACACTAAAGTTAAAATTTTGTCCCAGTTCTCTAAAAACGACTCCTGAAACACAAGGGTCAAAGCATGGATACGTGTTTATTTATTAGGTGATCTTTTCGACCCAGTAAGCCTAAACCGTCGGGAGAGGGCTCATTCTAACGAAAATGAAAAGTTCTAGTGCCCTTTTTAAGTGATCAAAAAATTTTCACCATGATTGAATCGTCCAAGGGACATTTCTATGGGGAGGGGGATTCTTCCGTGGAGATGGAGCTAGGTATCCTGGTGTTATTTAAAAAGCGATCAGAAAGAAAAAAACAAGTTTTTTCAATTGAAAGTAAGGAGAAACATTAAAACTTAAAACGAGCAAAAATTATTAGGTATATGAGGGGGGTTTACCCCTCCTCAACACCTCGCTCTTTAGCTAAAGTTAATATTTTGTCCCAATTCTTTAAAAACGACTCCTGAAACACAAGGGTCAAATCACGGATGCAGGTTTTTTTCAGAGGTGATCTTTACGACCCAGTCGGCCTAGAACGTCGGGAGAGGGCTCGTTCTAACGGAAATGAAAATTTATAGTGCCCTTTTTAAGTGACCAAAAAAATTGGAGGCCAACTAAGCCCCCTCCCACGCCACTTTTTCCCAAAATCGTCCGATAGAAACTTTGAAATAGTCCGATCGTTTAATTAGAACAATAAGTAACTTATTTTAAGTGCCGAAAAACTGTAGCATAAAGAGCGAGGTGTTTAGGAAGGGGTATATCCCCTCATACACGTAATAATTTCTGTTAGTTGTAAGTTTTAATGTTGCTCCTTACTTTTAGTTGAAAAAAGATCTTTCTTTCTTTATTTAATGAAGCTTAAAGACAAACATCTTTCTAGAGACAATGGAAAAAGTATGTCAATTAAAGTAAAAGTACATAAAAATGAAAAAAGTTAGTAATTAAAAAAAATACACAAAACAATAGCCTTCTTGCAGAAACTAAGATATAAACTCCCAGCATTCAGTTCTGTTGAGCAATGCCGAAGTGTTGGACGGATATTTTTTAACAATGTCGACAGTTTTGAACTTAGTTATAAAACACCAAAATATTTAATGCCTTTAGGTTCAGTGTTTATAAAAAGTAACACATTATCAAAGTTGTTCGTTCAAAGTAAAACATTAAATTAAAGATTAAGAATATCAAATAAAATTTTTAATTCAATATTTTCAATTTAATTTTGAATATCAAAAGCCAATGTATTTGACACCTTTATACTTCATAACTGCAAAAATTAAATCTTTTTCAAAGTGACAACTAGATAAGTACAATCACAAAAACGTATTTAATTTGATAAATAATAAAAACCAAAAACCTCACTTTTTACATTAAAGTTAAAATTGTGTCCCAATTCTTTAAAAACGACTCCTGAAACACAAGGATCAAAGCATGGATACGTGTTTATTAGATTATTCTTACTCATTTATTAGATGATCTTTTCGACCCAGTGGGCCTAAAAGGTCGGGAGAGAACTCATTCTAACGGAAATGAAAAGTTCTAATGCCCTTTTTAAGTGACCAAAAAGTTTTCACCATTATTGAATCGTCCAGGGGATATTTCTATGGGGAAATGTCTTAAAAATGGGGCAACACACATTTTCCATGGTTTTCCCTATTCTGCTCTCTTTCGTTTGGTTTCCTTATAATTACTTTGTAGTCCCAAAGTACCAGGGGGGCTGCCCCCTGCCCCCCTGCCGGCGCCCATGAGAAATAATGACTTTTTGATTGCGTCCCTAAAACTCCCTAAAGGACTTTGACAACTAAGAATGAATTTGGAATATACCAGTGTTCTAGAAGAAAGAATGTCCAACACTGGTTTAGACATAATCTTTATATTCGCTTGATCTTTCATCATTTCTTTATTTTATTTCAAGTACACTTCTAACAAACTAGTTGTATTATGTTGTAAACAGCTATCTCGGCTGAGATAAGACGATTCTACCCATGTGGAAATATATTTCCCGAATTGGAGATAAAACATCAACTGAAAAGCTGCTGATTTTCCAGATCAGCGGTACATGCTATTTGGTAAAAAAAACTAGATGGCAATAACAGTAAAGGAAATGCTCCAATATTTAGGCACAATTTTAAACTTTGTAATTTGTCTCTGATTTATAAGTAAAGATATTTACATATAAGAAGGCATAGGGGCTTAGGAGGGAGGGAAAAACCGGGTACTTGCATCATCTCTCCATCGTAAAACCAGAAGTGAGCCGTTTTTTCAGTTTGGATTCTGAGGGTATGACCCTATCACGGCTTACCCATTTTTGCTACAATATTTTGAATGTAAACAAAAAGAGGTACTGGTGCGTTAAACGTACATTTTTATATACTAATGACAGACAAAACCCGCCAGACTGGTTATTTTCAAGAGACCACTACTGAGAAATGGAATGCAAAGAGTAGTTGTCATTGCGTTTACGATATTTAATCCGTTTTTTTGGGTTAGGGGGAGGGTACCTAGGTTAGGTTACGTATTTAATATATGGTATGCTTTAACCCCCACCCCCTAATGTGCAAATATGTAGCCCAAATTTGTTTATAAACTATTATATATTCATCCTATTTTATTTTGTTTCATTAGCATTAACGAAACTTGTCTTTTTAGAAGTGTCCGTATAATGCACCAGTACCCAAAAAGAGTATATTTATATACTTACCTCCTCATGAGTGGGAGGGGTCTTCTCCCAGGAACCATATTTCTTAGAAAACCCTTAAAAATGGGATAATTTATGAAAAGTATCTTAGCCCTCAACCTTTTCCAAGGCTCTAGAATTTTTCTAATGCGTAGAGCTTTTTCAGGTATGATAATCATCGTCGAAGCCTTTTTTTATAAAAGACAAACTTTATCGCAAGGGCTGGGGGCAGGCGAGGATTTGCCAATAAGCTCAATTGACCCAGGCTTAGGGGCGCAATAAATGATCACCGAGTGATTTTTTTTTCCTTAACAAAAACTGGACTGATGTGGTTTATTGTCAAAGTGCCAGGTGCTTTGACTTGGTTAGATATTGTAATTTCTGTTCGTTCTGGGTTTCATTTATTTATTGATAGTAATTTAGGGCAATTTTCTTTTGAAAAATTATTTGACCTCATTTCTGCTCATCTTTGGTTTAATATAGCTCTTTACTCTTCTTTTGAAAACTTCTTTTGTGGGAAAAGTTTATTTTTTTAATTAATAGCAGAAAAAGTGAACACGTTGCACATTGTCGAATCGAAATCATAACATTATTTTTATCTGAGAGTTTGGATTAGGGACATGAGCAAGGGATGCCTTGGAGACTGGCCCACATCTAAAACACTAATTTTCTTGAAATTCTGGGCGCTTCTTATTCAAATAGGCTTCGAAACAAAGGTGGCAATCAAAAGTTGATTCAATTCGGTGCTTCATACAGATTGAAAATTGTTCCAAGATTCCGGTTCAAAAAAATGCGACGTGTCTACCAGTCTGGTAGATAGTTGACGCCAGAAGTGGAGGGTTTTGAAGGGAAAATTTGCCATCGGTGTGCCTACGATAATGCAGATTGAAATTCCTTACGCTATTGAGCTTCAAATAAGATTTTTGCTAAGAAAAGTTGGCAGTGGAAGAGGGGAGGTGATTGGCTTAGGGACCAATGGTCAAATTTTTGCCTCCTCCTATATATTGAAAGTCTCAATAGTTTTGAAGTTCAAACAAGGTTCTATTTGCCTCACTTTCTTCTAAAAATTGGCAGCAGGAAAAGAATAAGGAAAATTTGGACTTCGCTTGTTTTCTAAACTGGGTCTGGACTTAGCTTGTTTTCACACAAAGCGAGTCCGCAGGTTAGGCTTAGTCTATTTTGCACCAGGGAGCTCTGCATGTTGGCCTTATATCATTTCTACATTGCGTTAAGCCTGACCTTGTTCTGGCATTATGTCAGGTCTTAGCAATGACTTGCTTTCATGAATTTGGGACTTAGCTCATTTCTGCTCCAAATCAATATTTTACCCATTTTTGCATCAAGTCAAGATTTAGCTTGACATCGGATCGAGTTAGGACCTGTCTCGTTTTTGAATCGAATCAAGAATTAGTCTGTTTGTCTACCAACTCAGTTCGCAATTTGGACTTACCTTACCTAGCTCGTTTCTATACTGAGCCCGTTTTTGCACCGCATCCCGAAATTCCTCAAATTGAACTTAGCTCGTTCTGGACAACCTTGTATTAGCAACAAGTAAGAACTTGTCTGATTTTTCCAACAAGTTTTCATCCAGTCACAGAAATCGATGAGCCTAGTAGAATTCGGGTTTAAACGGGATGCAAAATGTCAACATTTCTGTTAAAAAGTTAGCAATGGAGATGGATATTGGAAGACCACTGGCTCACTTTGTTCCTTGCTTGATTCCGGTCTTAACAAGGTGAACCATGCACAACTTTTCTATAGGTGCATTTGTGAAGAATAATACCAACAATTACAACAATGGCATCAATTGACGAGAATTTAGAAGGGGGGTAATATGCTCTTTTCAAAATATAGGGAGGCATTTCTGCTGTTTTATTTCCGATGGAAATAACGAAAAACGCATTTTTCCAATGAAAATACGCAAATAAAGGTATCCTCCAAAATCTTCCAGGCACATGCCCTCACCGCTTCCCTCTTCAACTGATGCCCATAAATACTAGGGGTATATTTGACCAGAGACTCGACTCACTTTGGTGAGTTTGTCTATAATAATATTAAGAGTAATAATAATACAAAGGAGGTTTAAACAGGTATGCAGGGGCAAAAAATGGCACGCACGGGGGAGGGGCTGGTCACTCTACAATTGTTTTGAAATTCAGATAGGAATCGGTAACTTTCCATCGGGTTGCAGTGGTAGCTAGCAGCCTAGCAAGAGACCATGACAACGCATAGTAAAAAACGACATAGCCCATATCCCCTAAAACTAGAATCAGATAAAAATAACGAAGCACACTGTTAGAGCCGCCTTGTCCAAAATCCCAATAAGAAACTTACCCGCCCCTTGGCTTGAACAACAAGGAAACTATATTGGCTCGAAAATCAAGAAAAGTGGATGAAACCACGATATTTTGCATTAACGACATCTTTTTTTTTTTCTGTTTCTTCATTTTTGTCGCAGCTAGTTTGGAACTGGAACATCGTAGAGAGTTGTTTAATGGCTTATTTTAAAGAAAACTGCCACATTTAGAGCCTTTTGTAGTTTAAAAAAAAATACTTTCAAAACATAATGAATTTTTTTACAAAAAAAACAGTATTTTCCTGTAGCACTGTAGAAGCTTTTATTATTATAACATCAGGAATAATCGGATTATCGGATAAACCTGAAACCTAGTTAAGAACAATCCACGGCATATAGTACCTAAAAGTTAAGATAATACAAACATCTTTAGAGAAGTTACTTGTCTAGGGTTTTTTAATTAAGAGAGCCCGTTCCCAAGTTTAAATAGCCACCCATTCTGTAAGAAGCGGCTGGCGAAAACAAAACAGGAAAAAACCTGACATACGATAAAATATTAAAAAAACATGGATACATTAAAGAAAGATGGGGGTCCTAGCTGACAATTCCAGGGGATTTGATATTAGAGCTAAATTTTGAAGTTCTATTGAGGTATTTCAAAGGGGCTTTAACGAAATACAGTGCTTTTGAGACAGGACTATGAAAATGGAAAAAACAGAATATGAAAAGTCTTATAAAATGATGAAATATAAACAGAAAAATGCGTAAATTAAAAAAGATGGGGGGTCTAAAAAAAGAGGGTAAAATTTATTTCTGGAAATTATTGTTTCTAAGGCAAATGTGTAATTGGAAAAGTATTTGAAATTAGTTCAATGTATGCGAAGTAATCGTCAAACTATGTTTTCGGGCATTCTTTTTATTATTTTTAGAAGTGTTATAATTATTTTAAGTTACTGCTTGCAAGGCAAATGTGTAATTAGAGAAATCTTGAAAATAAATCGTCACATGGGGGAAGCATCCCTCTGGCATGTTGATACTGCGTCAATGATACTGCGGTGATTCTGATCAACGCCATTGTGCCAACTTTAAAAATAAACTCATACTTTCGCTTTTCTGTGAATTTTGTTCAAAGAAATCCTTCTTTATTTACTTATTTAAATGTAAAAATACTATGCAATAACAATATCTTGCAGTTTGATTTGGTTTTTATCTATTGTGGCATTTACCATAAAAAAAGGACTAAAATTAAAGTAAACAAGACAAAAATGGTCCTGTCAATCAAAACACATTCAAAACAATGCCGGCAAAACGACAAGTTGGCATTTTCATAATTATTCATTGCACTCAGATAATAATAAAAAAAAAGATCAAGCAAGATGAACTGCAGGTAGGATTTTCCAAATCGTAATAGTAATTTCCAAATCTTAAAACATGTTTTTATCGCTGTAGATAATCTATTTAGGTCCTTTTCCGAGAAAACTATTATTATTATTATAAAACAATAATTTATTAAGAATCAATAAAAGCTACCCTTGAAAAACGGTTCTCCCTTCCCGGAACAATTCTCCACCCACATAATCCTCATAGAACTCCCCATTCCAAGACTCTACACCGAACAACCGCCCACGAATACACTCATCCCTGCAAAACTCCCAACTCACACAACTACTAATCACGTCACACAAAATCACTCCGTGCAAATTCCCGACAGTCAAAATTTTTAAACAATCTCCAGCTTTTTGGCTGCAAATTTGTTTAGGATTTCTACTGGAAAAGAGAAATGGCAGCTCATGGAGCAAAAAAAGTATTTGATTTTTAGCAAAGTATTGCACTATTTTGGAAGCCATTTGTGAAACATGTATGCTGCATACTGTATTTAAAATTTGTTCATTGCTCAATGTAGCCTCAAAATTGTGACCAATGCACCTCATAGCCCTTTTTTCGATTTTCCTGCAAGTTGGAAGTTACCTTAGAGTTTCAAATGGTGGTGGGTTTCGTAATTAGGGAGTTGTGAGGTGGAGGGTTGCATGGGTTTGTAGTTGTTTTTTGGGAGGAGATTAAAGAGCCGCATGGATAGGAAGTTGTACTCGTGGAGATATCTATGGGTGGGAGGTGTTTTGTTATGTATAAAAAAATAATCCGCTATCGAGCAATGTTAGTTCAAGTCACAGGGTCTCAGGTTTGAATCGAGTCTTAACAGAATTTATGATCTTCGTTTCAAACTTGATTTCAAGTCTTTGAACTCGAAATTTAACTCAAGACAATGTCATTTACCAGTTGATCGACCTGGACTTTAGTCCAACGAACTGTAAAACTTTTAGCCTGTATGTTGATATTTGGAAGTGATAAAGATTTGGTAATTCATACTTCTTCAGAAAACACAATTTCCTGTCGTTCGAAAGATATGGATTTCCGTCTGAATATCTATTTTATCTAATATAGATAAAGAGGTACTATGGTATTACTAATAGTTCCCTGTCATTATGAAAAACTTCACTTGAGTTTATTACCAAGTTAGGTTAAGTTGTGAAACAGCTTGGGAGCCAATAAAATCTGGTGACCGCCCCCCCCCCCTGACCGTTATTTAAGCTACTGGAAGGCAATTATGTGTAGACCAAAAAAAAATCTTAACTCAAGAATAAGCTTCACTTTATTAGGCTAATAGATCAATAGAAGTATTGGGGGAGGGCTATAAAAAATATAAGAACATTTCTGAGACTTAATACTGAATTAAGGTTACTTTTTGAACCCTTTGCTTTAGACTTGATTAAGCTTCATTGTCAGGCTACTTCTAAATTTGCTGATTCAGCTATATACACACTAATTTACAACTGCACGGTAACGTAAAACATAAATAGGTCACCATCTAAATTTGCTTTGATTTTTCCGTATAGTATTTCACAGATATATGTTTTTTGTTCAATTGTCAGCATGAAATGTCGTAGACAGGGCAACAGCGCTGCCTAAGTAAGGAGTGAAGTTTTTTCTATGGATTATTATTACTTTTCCAAGGGTGCTCGTATCGAACCGATAGTCATAGAAACTCTGCAGGGGGCTCATTTGATTAGAAATTGAAAGTTCCAGCTTCCTTTTTAAGAGTGAAAAGTGATTCAAGGGCACTCAGCATCTCTCCCTCGCTCCTTTTAGCTGCTTCAGCAAAGACATCTGATAAAAATTTTGAGATAACTTTTTTGTTCTAAATGGTCGATAGGTCCAAAACTACGCCTCCGGGGATTATATGCCTCCCAAAGTCTTTGATGTAAAGGCTGTATTGTTATGCAAGTTTACCGATGTTAAGATATAGGTTTTATTATTTGGAAAGGGGGGAATGCTTGATCCTGGGTCTTGAAAACATTAAGGGTATTAAGGTGAACTCTCGTAGAATATATATTGAGGGGGATGCTGAACTAAACCACACCACACGGTGGTATGCAGATTGTCAAAAGGGGGTATCAGCAATATCGCAGCAACTGCTTAGGGCATTAAACTAAAACTTTCAGAAAAGTTTATGAGGAAGTAAAACTAAGTCAAAAGGCAATAAATGCATGGAGGCTGTCAAAAGGACGTATCAGCATTATCCCAGAAACGACTGAAGATATTAAGTTGAAAATCTCAGACTACTATTACTACTACTGCTGCTAGTGCTACTTCCACTGCTACTACTAGTACTAATAATACTACTACTACCAGCGTCGTCACGTATGGGGGAGGGGGACATCCCCCCTCAAATGTTTCTGGTCACTCGGTAAAAAAAGAAGTCGGTAAAATCGTTGCGATTTGCGCTGAGATTTTTCCGACGGCCACTAAAATTCCTTGTTCGGCTCAATACAGACCACGAAAATACTGGCATGTCATCTACAGAAATTTGGTCGGTAAACGCAGCAGTTTTGCCGACTCCTGCCGGGATTTTACGGATGGTGCCAAAATTTTCCATTTGGTTAAACAAACATCATTAAAATAGTGGCATGATATGTACCGAAATCAGAATTTTGGTTGATGAAATTTGGTTTTACCGACTCGTGCAGTGATTTTACGTATTGTATTCGAAACAAATATTATGCTAATTTTTGACAAAACAGTCGGTAAAAATGACCAGCCAGTCGGTGAAATCTCTTGCTCCCCCCTCAAACATTTTGGCTAGTAACGACCCTGACTAATACTGCTGCTACTACTACTACTACTGCTACTACTACTGATTCTACTGCCACTACTTATACTGTTGAACTAAATCAAAAGCGTGTAAGTGCATCCAGGATGTCAAAATGATTTCAGGAACAGATAGGGTACTAAGTAGGAACTTTTAGGGAAAATGGAGGGAGGTGTAAAACTATAACAAATACATGTCATGTCCGTAATTGGTGAATGTCGACAGTCACCGGTGAATGTCTGAAATACCTTTTTTTCTCCTTGGATTTAGTCAGTGTTGCCAGTCAACTTCTTCAGTTTAATTTAAGGTTTAATGACGACAGGTTAGGTTAGGCTAAATTAGGTTTGGTTAGGTTAGATTAGCTTTGGTTTTTAACCCATTTCTGATATTTATAGCCAAATTTAACCTAACCTAATCTAACCTAAACATATCCAGAACGTCAAAAAAAACGTCTGTGCAATATCCCAATTGTTGGAACTTCCAAGGCATGTTGTTGGGGATGTTGAACTAAATCAAAAGCACTTTGTTCATCCAATAATGTCAAAAAAGTGTATCTGCAATATCCCAAGGAAGGCTAAGGGAATCAAGTTAAACATTTCAGGGTATGTTGAGGGGGGGGGGGGGGTAGTTGCTTAATATGAATCTATTCTCGAGGTATATAGGAGTCTAGGAGGTAAAAGAGGCATATAGGGCCTACAGGGCCCCAGAGGGAATGCAGCTTTTCACCTCAATTATTTGAACATTGTTCCAGTACCTAAAGTACCAGCCTATAGTAGAACTATCATTCAAACTTGTTGCAAATGCGTAATTTTGTTCAAAATGTAAATAGTAAGCCAAAATACCTGTTCTTGCGGAGAAAAGCGGAAAAATACTTGTCTTTTATTAAATAATAAAAAACCATTTCACTTAAAAGCGAAAAGAAATTTTTAAAAATTTGACAAAATATGTCTTTCCAAGAAACGCAAGGAGCTACATTACACCAGAGACGAGCATAAATAAAGTCAAATAACAATTCAAACACCAAACGACCCTAAATCACTGTCAATAGATCAAATGAAACCCAAAATGAACAGAAATTACAATAAATAACAAAAAAAGCTTAAAACGATCAAAAATTACCACAAACATAGTGCAAATACCCCTGTGTCTTTTAAAAAGCAGAAAGTCTCTTATGCTTTGCTGAAAACAAAATAAATTTAAAACTTTTTCTGATTTATAAAGTTAATACATCCCAAATCGTTAAGACTTTCAGGAGTAAATTTCAATATATATATATATCAAATTTTGAATCCATATTTGTTTGTTTAGTTCAGTAATCTTTGTTATTATAAAGATTTTTTTCTTCTTCCTTTTTTTATGTTATGAAAAATATAAACAGGCACTCGATATAAAAATTATTTTTAGTAATGTACAAATGACAATCTGGTTTTTAGAAGGCATAGGGAGCGCTAGCCCTAATCCTGCAATCCTAGCCCTAATAGCCCTAATCCTAGTAATGTACAAATGACGAT
>JAQQPU010008333.1:0-35956 GCA_029168905.1 Artemia sp. Kazakhstan ARC1039 | reverse complement strand
AAACAAACAAACAAACAAATAAACACGCATCCGTGATCTTTCTTCTGGCAAAAAATGGAAAATTCCACATTTTTGTAGATAGGAGCTTGAAACCTCTACAGTAGGGTTCTCTGATACGCTGAATATGATGGTGTGATTTTCATTAAGGTTCTATAACTTTTAGGGGGTCTTTCCCCCTTTTTTCGAAAATCAGCCAAATTTTCTCAGGCACGTAACTTTTGATGGGTAAGATTAAACTTAATGAAACTTATATATTTGAAATCAGAATTAAAATCTGATTCTTTTGATGTATCTATTGGTATCAAAATCCCGTTTTTTAGAGTTTCGGTTACCATTGAGCCGGGTCGCTCCTTACAGTTCGTTACCACGAACTGTTTGAAATGAAATAAAACAACGCAGGATAGAAAACACACACGCAAAATGAACAATGAAAAAAAAAGAATTGAAAACCGGTCTTGAAAATTTCCCCTTTCGTGGGCCTAATGCCCGAACCTTACTATAATAAAACCTGTTCACAAAAAACAGACTTATTAATAATCTCTGGTCTTTGTAAATGTTGCAACATGGTGCTATAGAAGCAGAAAATTTAACTGTTGAGAATTCCGTTTGAAAAGCCCGTATTAAAACTGGTTTGCTCTCTGGTATTTCATTGATACCTTCGAATATTTCCCTTTGTCAGATGCATCATACAAGAAGAAAAACTTTTATTTTAAGTTCAGGCATAGAGTATGAACTTATGGCTTCCTGTCCTTCCCTCATTCTTACCATAAATTGGCAGAAAAATATTTCGAAGCTGACGATGATATTTTTCAAGTTATATCGGACCCCCCCCTCGGTTAAATTTCCTCCCATATTATCCGAAAATTCCCCCTCATAGAATATTTCTCTTTTTCTGAAAAATATCCCCCCCACGAAAAATCCCCAGACTATTCCCTTTCCGCATAAAATTTTGCCCCGACGATTCCGTCGGAACGATCTCTCCACCTATAAAATTGAGTAGCCAAAGAGAAAATTAAAAAAAAATTAAAATAACTGTATATACGAATTCTGACAAATTCCCCCGTGTAGAATTCTATTTGGAAGATTCCGCTCCCCCTCAGAAACTCCCCTTCATCCCCTTGGAAAATCCACCCGCAGAACATTCCCCTCGATATATTTCAGTTTATTTCCCAATAAGAAATATTATATGTAAATGATTGGCAAATTGTGCAGCTTACATCCCTTTCCGCAGGGGCTGTGGGGGTGGGGGGATATCATCGCCAGAGCCATAGTTATTGGACCTTTTAACTGCCGAGCAAAATGGCTATCTCAGAATTCTGATCAGATGTCTTTGGAGAAAAAAGGGACATGAGAGGGGGGATAGTTGCCTTATAATCCTTCTGATCAATTAAAAAGGACACTAGAACATATATTTCTGGTTTGAATGAATCCTCTCCCGATCTTCTAGAACTATTGTTTTGATGCGATAAACCCTGGGGAAAAAAATCACGCATCTGTGATCTTTCTTCTAGCAAAGAACACAAAATTCTGCTTTTTTGTAGATAGGAGCTTGAAACCTCTACAGTAGGGTTCTTTTATATGCTGAATCTGAAGGTGCGATTTTCATCGGGATTCCTTGACCTTTTATGCATTTTTGTCCCTTTTTCGAAAATCAGACAAATTTCCTCGGGTTCGTATAGGTAGCGTTAAACTTATTGAATTTTGTATACTTGGAATAAACAAAAAAGCCAATTTTTTATTTGTTATCGAAATTCATTTTTTAAAGAGTTTCGGTTACAATAGGGCCAAATAGCTCCGAGCTTACAGTTCGTTACCATGAACTGTTTGATAAAATGACGCAAGATAACTTGATAAACGGGTCTCGAAAATTTCCCCTTTTGAGCAAGTAATATTTTACGATTTATGAGCCTATTGCCCGTCCCACACTTATAGTAAAACCTGTTAAAAAAAAAAAAAAAAAAAAAAAAAAAAAAAAAAAAAAAAAAAAAAAAGTTGCTAATAACCTTGGTCTTTGTCAATGTTGTAACACTATGCTATAGCATGTAAGTAGAAAATTGAATTTCGTTTGAAAAGCCCATGTTAACAATGGTTTGCTCTCTAGTCTTTCTATTAACACCTTCACGTCTTTTTCGGCACTTTTGTAGAAAGCGGTAAGTATGCGATAATTGTATTGAGAACATATAGGATAAAACCCGGTTATCTTACCCGGATAGTAATTGAACAAAGGTGTCTGTAGAATAATGGATGTGAAAATGAAGATTTTTTTTGGGGGGGGGGGGGTTAGGGGGACTAAAAGGTACCTAGGTTGGTTTAGGTTACGTATTCAATATATGCTATGCTTTACCCCCACCTACCCCCCTTGTGTGGAAATATATAGCCCAAATTTGTTTCTGAACTATTATATTTCATCCTATTTTGTTTTATTTCATTAGCATTAACGAAAATTCATCTCTCACGTACTTACCGGTTTCTACATAAGGACCTCTTTTTCTTTGTCAGATGAATCTTACAAGTAGGAAACATTAAGTTCCAAGTCAGGGAAGTACGCAGGAATTTGTTTCGGCGGGGGGGGGGAAATCCTTCAAATCCCTTATTCTGTGAGAAGTGTCAGAAAATTTAGGGAAAATAAAAACAATCACGAAATTTCATGGGGGGGGGGCACCCTGCGTACGTGTCAGTTCCAACCATAAAGTAGAACCTCCTTTAAGCGGGTACTATTACTCAGGTTCCCAGGTCTCGAGATATCTCATTAATTGTTATATTTCATGTCCTCAACTTACTCTTTCTTTACTTGTCTGGCAATTTTTCTAGTTTACGAACGAAATAAGTTCGGAATGAAAAGGAGGTTGTGTGATTCCAGTATTTTCGCAAGCTTTTCAAACTTACGTACATAACTGGAAGTTCAAGCATCTTAAGAACATTACCTCCCCTTTAGGGAAAGTTATATTTCTTCGATTATTTATTTACTTTTCTGATGGTAGTATTTTTATACCCTGGGCTTCAACCCGTCAGTAAATTATAATACGAGTTTAAATACAAGACTCAAGGTTGCTACCGTATGATTTCGACCAATTCTTAATCAACAGAACAGGAGTTACGGTTGATTAACGGACCACGCGGAATTTCAGCTTGAACGAGACTCACTTAAAGAAACAATGTAAACGAAAACGTGAATAACCATATAAATTTGCCTAATCAGTTATTCCATTTTATTATTTTGTCCAAATACATGAACAGTAATAACAAGTCATAGACAAAAACAAAATCTTCGTTCCGTTTAGCTTTTGTCACCAGTGTACACCTATTTCAAACCCCATCTTTGAGGTGGGTATTCGATCGACCAATAGATCAATAGATGTATTTAGCCTTTGAGATAGAAAGAGGCAAGAGACTAGCGGCGTATCAGGTATTTTTGTGCGTCTGGTGTCATATATTAAGTTTTAAAACCTAACAAGTTGTCGCTGTGACGCTAAACAGTTGCGCCTGACATTTTCACACTTCTGAGACACAGAGGCTGCTTTAGGGGGTAATAGCCCAGGGCGCAGACATTTTAAGGGCACAGAATTTCAAATAAATAATCAAACGATTATAATCATTTTTGTAATTTTATTTTTATTAAAATAAAATACAGGGTGCAGTTGACAGTAAGTATAAACAAACTGGATCCAAAATTTTCACTCTCCCATATCCTCATCACCATCCCTTGAAAATAAAAGGAAATAGACCAAATTTAATTAATTTTAATGTCTTTTTGTGATTTTTTTTGTTCAAACGTTGTTAATAAATGAAAATTTTGTTAATAGATAAAAATTTTGTTGAAATTTGGTCTAAATATTTTTGGGAGAAGGGGGGAGGGGGAGTGCTAATCAAGATTTTATCCTGGGCACAAGAGAGGCAAAAACTGTCGTTGCTGAGACAATTGCCATAAGCTGTTTGCTAGGCTATTCTTCTATCCTTTGGCCCTTACAATAGAAACACAGAGTTTAGCATTTTATCATTTGGCCAATGAATTACGGACTGACTAAATTTTGCAAAAAGAAGGTCTAAGCTATTAAAACATACAAGTACGCAAGATGGAGGGGGTGCATTTTGGATTTGACCCTTCCAGATACCTCATGACTTCACCCCTCAAATCCAAAATCTATAAAATAACTTGCTTGTTTTGAGGATATTAACAAAACCCTATATAACATTGCTAAGGTGGCAACGACAAGGTATAGGCTACAATCGTAGCTTTTTCAACATATAATTTGGAATTATTAGAAAAAAAACTGTTCATAACTGTATTGACGACAAATGGGGGATTATTTGGCTCTGAATATAGGACATATTCGCATTTAACTAGTCCATTCTCAAGTGCACGTCGACACATAACGAAGCTGCCAAAACAGCTAAAAAACTAATATTGATAAATTATACAGGTTTGTTAGTACGTGCTGTATCTTTTTAATTATTGACCTGTAAAGGGTTTCCTTATTAAATTTATTACTATAGGGTGTGGGAGCTGCTTTAAGGGGTATTGCGCAACATCTGTTGCTTAGCGCATTGTTTTTTTCTACAGTATAGGTAGTTGCATTATTCTGCAAAGTTTGAATGTATTTAGTAATACCCTGGGTATAAGTCTAGGATTTCAGCAGTACAAAAGGAAATGTGTTAAGAAAACAATTCTTACTTCATAATATGCAGAATAATCCCAGTTAACAGATTTTGCACGGGGAAGAACCTTTATCTTCCCTTCTTTCACTGTTGTAATTTTTTTTTTTACAAATTCTGTAAAATAAACATGAATTCGACGATGCATGAATTTTCTTTTCAAATAATCTGTATATATAATTAAACGCCATCAGTGTCAAATATTTATTTCTCGCAGAAACATATCACTAGATAAATAGTGATAATTTAGGTTAATTTAGATTAGGTTAGATGACATTAATGATAAAATAAATTAAATCAAAAGATAATACAGATTTCTATCTTGATAAGTGGTTTTCAAAATTTTTGAATATTTGTATATTCAAACATTTCAAACATGCAATATTACAAAACTATATTAATACGCTAAACCATACTACAACTAGTAAATTCAAATAAATTAAAAACGCAGGATATTTTTAGCAATTAAGGGATGCTGTAAATCCAGTTACATTCATAATTGTGAGCGGCATGTTACGTCACATTGTAGTTTGTTATGGTAGATTCGTCGATTGGAGCTCAGTAATCACAGTTAACAGAAGACGGTGGATTCGACTCCACCCCGTAGCAAGTTATTATTTTACTATTGCTTCTACAGATCAACCCGCCATAGTACCAGACCACCAGAAGCAAACTCAGTAGAGCACACCCCCACCCCAATATAATAAAAGTGGAATTTATAATATAAATGTGGAATTTTGTATTTTTTGCCAGAAGAAAGATCACGAATATGTGTTTGTTTTAGGGAAAATTTTGCCGCATAATTTTTTTTTTTATTAGATAAACAAAAATCCAACAGAAAGTGAGGAGCAATATTAAAACTGAGAGCGTACAAAAAATTGTCCATAATGAGGGGAGATTTCCTCCTCAATACCTCACTCTTTACGTTAAAGTCCGACTTTTTGTTCCAGTTCTTTCAGAACAACTCCTGAAACATAAGGGTTGTTTAATTAGGATATAAAGCTTTTTAAAAGTACTAAAAAACTTTAGCGCGAAGAGCGAAATATTGAGCAGGAATCAGCTCCTTTTATATACGGAATAATCTGTTCTTTTTAAGTTTTAATGCTGTTCCTTAACGGTACTTGTGTAGAAAGCGGTAATTACTTGAGAATTGCATTGCGAGAACAGATAGGCATGTATCGGGTAATGACAAAAAAAGGGATTCTCACTCCGGGAACTATATTTAAACTTTAGTTTTTGGGGGTTTAGGGGGAATTAAATGTACCTAGGTTTGGTTAGGTTAAGCTATGTATTTAATATATGCTTTGCTTTAGCCCCACGTCCCTAATGTGCAAATATATAGCCCAAGGTTGTTCATAAGCTATTATATTTTCATCCTATTTTGTTTTATTTTATTAGTATTAACGAAACTTCCACTTCTCACGCACTTATCGCTTTCTACACAAGTACCTAAAAAACTTTAACTTTTTTTTACGTTTTTTTTTCTTAGAAATGTCATCCGCTGATGACTTTTCGACAACCTTGGTAATCACAACAGTAATCATGTTATTATCAGCTGACGAGTTGTGAAGTAATACGGAACTCACTGCAGCAATCACGTCATACTTTAGATCTTGATCCAAGGCCGTATCCGGGGGGGGGAGTAGGTAGGGGTGTTTTGAACCCCCCTGCGAAATGTTTATCTGACTCGTAAAAACGTGACAAAAACGGATATTAACAAATTTTTTATACGTTTTTTGTGTAAAACTCCCACTCCCGAAAAAAAATCTTTGAGTAACATATAATAATTTTTCCTCACAAGACATTTTTTTTCAAACTAGGTTTAAACTTTCATCTACTACATGCAGTGATTCGATCTTTACTAGGTTAAACCCATTGCTACAACCTTGATATGAAATAACAATCATTGGAATTAGTCTAATACAATCAAATCGATGAAGAAACAGGATTATCGGGTTCTTACTGAAAACCGCCGTCAATTTCAACAAACTGGAATCTGCTGATAACATGATTGAATTACATAAAGCCGCTTTTACTGTACGAAGGGTTCAAATGCATTTTTTAAATTTCGGTTACTATGGGCTAGAGTTCGTTTCTTACTAGGTTACGCAGGGGGTGAAAACCATGATACACGGATGGTAGAATACCCCATGTTCTTTGTTATTCGCTTCGGTCTCTGAGCTTGACTATTCTTAATGAATGTACTTAGTAACATAGTATACAACTGCATAAGCACATACATTTTAATGAATTGGACAATATTATTGTGTGCATTTAAAAATTGACTGTCAAATTTTGCTCTTTAAAATTTTCTAGGGTTTGCTCTTATTAGGTTGGAGCTATTACAGGGACCATGATGTCTGGATTTTTTTAGTAGCAATCTTTATTCTTAGGGAATAGTCTAGTCTTACCTTACATAATTAGTAAGCGTCTGTAATTCAAAGCGAACCCCTAATATAAAAACAAATGCATGATGTCATACGACGGGTACCTGAAGGGTATATTTATAGAGGGTGCTTTAAAGTTAATAAGTCAATAAAGCTGTTTGAATCTAAACCTGACTAAATTTTGACTGTAGACTTAATATATTCTATTATCAATACACCTGTTCATTACAAGCAACAATGTTATTTATTGCAATGAGCGCAGAAGGAAAATCCACGCTAAATTTGGAAAATTAATCCAGCCCTTAAAATAAGTGATTGCAACACAGGAAAAGACACAAATCCTTGGTCTATCATCATTTACGCTTATCTTCTTAGTTATTAGGATGGCGGTCAATCCAGCGTGACATAGCAATGACCTATTCAAAATCAAAAGGAGACGCTGGTCATTGTGGTTAGAATGAAAAGCACTTAAAAGAAATGCTGAATCAAGACACGAACAGCCCTGAGGTCACTCGAAGTTCACTGGCCCAAAGAACTTTGTATTTATGTAATCCACTCAATTGTGAAAACCTTGGAACCGTCTTGTGAAGCTCAAGGGGATGCTCAATTTTCACCACCAGGTGTCCATCTCAGGGCACCACGTGTCACGCTATTCCGCCACGCCTGGCACAGTTCAGCCAAGATTTGCACAACTCCACCAATAGTGAAACCCTTGGAGCCATCGTGCAAAGCTTGAAAGGCATAATCAGTTATTTTCAACCCTCTAGAAAAATTAAAAGTGGATTGGAAAAAAACAGTCACGCCATTTAACAGAGAATAAAAACTAAATCAGACAGGTAAAGAACTTCATGGAAGTAGAAATTTTTAAGGACCTTTCATATTGAAAACGCAAGAATTTACGTTAAATTTAATGTTAAGGTTGTTACATTTCATGTTGCGGTTCTTACGTTCGTCCCCTTTATTTCGAAACTGTTCCCTTTAAAACGGAACATTATTTTGTCATGACGTAAATTTTAATATCGCCATAGACAATCCTTGAGGAGTCCAGTCAGCAAGGAAACTATGTTGTCCATACATTTTTTACTTCTGCTCACTTTTTTTTCTTTGAAAGCGGGTCCCTTTGGCTATTCAAATATACATTTTTTCTATAAAATCAATTTTTTTTTCAGCGAAAAGATTAATCTTTTCTTGTAAGCGTAAGAAGTTGAAATTTGTCCAACTTCTTCTGGCAAGGCTCATGCATTTCGTTCTGTCTCATACTCATGTTTACGTAAGCTCTTACGCACACAGGAAGGGGCGGATCTAGAGCAAATTCTTAGGGGGGGCAATGTGAAAAGTGCACCAATGAGCAAAATCCTGGTGGGGGGGGGGGAATGTGCCAAAGGTGCCAATAATTGACCAAATTGACAAATTTATTCTAAGGAAAGAGTGAAAAAGTAAAAAAAAAACAGTAAAAGAGGGCGCAAAAAACAAAATTGGGGGGGGGGAGCGGGGCCCTTCGCCTTCCGCTCTGGATGTGCCAGTGCACACAGGATTATTAAGCTTGCATAATCTATTGCGAAGAAGATAGAGTAAGGACTAAACGCAATGTGAAGTGTTCTTTATATTTGGACCGTTGTAGTTCGGTGACAAGCTCTATAAATTTCAAAACGATCCAACATAAACAAATATGAGGATACGATTTCTACCCATAAATACAGATACAATAGAAACCAAAAATAATATGATCGAACGGCTCTCCTACTTTTTGCTTTTTGCACGTAGTTAGAAAAAATGTAACAGAGACAAAACTTTCGCGAAAACCGCAGTGAGTTTATTGGAAACTAGCCTCTTATGACACGCACAATCAAACAGTTCGTGGTAACGAACTCTAAGTAAGGAGCGACCCGGCTCATTGGTAACCGAAACTCTAAAAGACGGAATTTTTATATCAATAGATACACCAAAAGAATCAGATTTTAATGCTGATTTCAACTATATAAGTTTCATCAAGTTTAGTCTTACCCATCAAAAGTTACGCGATTAAAAATTTGGCTGATTTTAGAAAAAAGGGGGAAAGACCCCCTAAAAGTTATAGAACCTTAGTGAAAATCACACGATCATATTCAGCGTACCAGAGAACCCTACTGTAGAGGTTTCAAGCACATATCTACAAAAATGTGGAATTTTGGATTTTTTGCCAGAAGAAAGATCACGGATGCGTGTTTATTTGTTTTTTTCCCCCAGGAGTGATCGTATTGACCCAATGGTCCTAGAATATCATGAGACGGCTCATTGGAGCGGAAATTAAAATTTCTAGCGGCCTTTTTAAGCGACCAAAAAAATGGAGGGCAACTAGGCCCATTCCCACGCTCATTTATTTTCCCAAAGTCACCTGATCAAAATTTTGAGATAGCCATTTTGTTCAGCATGGTCGAAAATATGATAAAAATTACTTTTAGGATGGCTTTATCCCCCGAAGTCCCCAGGGGGGGGGGCTGAAAGTTATGAACTTTACCCAATGTTAACATATAGTATTGGTTATTGGGAAGTACCCACCCCTCGCCGGGGGGGGAGTTCTGGCCGGGGGGGGGGGGGGGGTCGGGGGTTATATGGGAGGATCTTTCCATGAAGGAAGGGACATTGCTATGAAGGGGGCGCCGGATTTCCAGCATTATCAAAGAAAAAGATCAGAAATTAAGTAAAAAAACAACAAGTTTTTCAATTAATTTCAACTGATCAACTGATTGATTAAGAGGCCATTTTCAAAGAATTGGAAAAAAAATTCGAACTTTAGCTTAAAGAGCAAGGTATTGACTAGGGGGCGAATCCCCTAATATACGTATTAAAAATCTATGAATATAGAAGTTCGTTACGTAAGTTAATTCGTAAGTTACGTATATTGATTACCAATAATAACGTTCGTAAATAAAATTAAACAAGTTTCGAGAAAGACATTTAACCAAATAAAAAGTAAAATTAATATGCAAATTTAGTTTTAATTATTCAGGTACGGTGAGCCAAAATCAGAACCTGCATTAATTCAAAAACGTTCAAAAATTAAATAAAAAAAACAAGTTTTTTTTAACTGAAAGTAAGGAACGACGTTAAAACTTAAAACGAACAGAATTATTCCGTTTATGAAGGGGGCTGTCCCCTCCTCAACCCCTCGCTCTTTACGCTAAAGTTTAACTTTCTCACAATTCTATTTTTTTAAACAATAAAAAAAACTTTAGCGTAAAAAAAACGTCATTTTTATTAAAAAGAAACATCAAAACAATTATTATCAAAATTATTTTATGCTCATTCTAAATACATAAAATTCATTTAGTTTAATTTTTCCTATCAAACGCTAAAATCCTGAGAAAATTTGGGTGATTTCCGAAAAAGAGGGGAAGCACCCACAAAAAGTCAAGGCCTATTAATGAAAATTGCATCCAGTGTATCAGAGAACCTCATTGAAGAATTTCAACCAGGTTCCAAGGTTGCGGTTAAAAAAAAACCACGGAGGGGAAGATTTCGGGCATGATTTGAAAACGATCAAAAATTAAGTTAAAAAAACAAGTCAGTGTTTTTTTTTAATTTGATTTCTGCTCCTTTTTTCAAATCATGTAAGGCCCAAACCCCCTCCCATGAAAAATTTTCTTCAGAAACTTATCTCGCCACTGAAAGTTCACCCTGCGGAAAATCCCACCTACAGATCCCCCCCCCCACACACACACACAAAATCTTATATTTTCCAGTAACAAATACTATATATGAACAATGGGCAAATTTCAGAATTTACAGCCGTTTTCCTAGGGTTGTGGGGGGTCATGCTATCCCTAGAGGCAGAGTTATTGGGCACTTCAACTATGCTGAACCAAACGGCTATCTCAAAATTTCGATTGGAAGTCTTCGAAGAAAGAGGGGCATGGGGGGCCAGTCACCCCCTAGTCTTTTTGATCACATAAGAATGGCACTAGATCTTTTAACTACCGTTCGAACGAGCCACTTCCCGATCTTTTAAGAGCCTTGTTTTGATCCCCCAGTGGCATAAAGCCAATTCTTTTATTGGAGTAATTGTTGCCAAAATTCCTTTTTTAGGGTTCCGGCTACAATTGGGCCGAATCGCTCCTGATTTACAGTTCACTACCACGCGCTGTTTGATTAATTAGGATTCGCTGGTCCCTGATTTTGCTTAACACAAGAATGTACGCAGGACGAGGTCGCTGGACTCGTCCCTATCACGATAAGCGTCTAGATTTTCCAAGTTTTCCCGTATTTTTTTATATGAATTACCTTTTTCAATTCCCCCTCCCCCAAAAATCCTGGATATATACCATAACCAGCCTTAAATAAAGTTTCGAAGTCCAATAGTAGAGATAAGGATTCATAGCTACGTATACAGGGTACTATTTTGTCATAATCATAACTTCTTTGGGAGGGGGGAGTTGAATGAAACAAAAACTTGCAGCTTACAAGATAAATTATAGACAAACTAAAAAAAATCTAGATATTTCAGGAGATCAATCCTCCCATTCGTCTTCTTAAAATTCCTACTCTAAACTCACACTCCTTCCCCTTACAGTTTTGGGCAAAGGATTAGAGCTGTAACTAACATTGACAACACAGCGTCATGACAACTTGAAGCCAAACCCGTAAAAGAGCGAAATATTTTCAACAGCTATGGGACAAAAAACATAACTGGTATATGATAAGCAAACAGTTTTTTTTTGTATAAGTCATGAATAAGTTTATACTGGACCTGTAAAGGGCACAATACTTCTAACATTAGGAGGTACAGTTAAAGCCAACTCGTTTATTATTTATTGATTGAGTTAATGATGTATTGGATTGCACTCCATAGGGTATTCATAGATTTTTCTCTGCTGATGTGAGTAATATTTTACCAAGGTCCCTAATCTACAACCAGGGGTAGGCATTTATCAAGAAGAGCTTTCAAGAATCTGCACATAGCGTACTAGAAATGGTATGGTTATTGACAGCAATAAGTTTTAGGATGCCTTATAATGTCAGTGAACTTTCTCGGTAGTTTTCTTAACAGGAATGAAAAAGTGCCAAGTCCATCATTGGTTCTTTAACTCACTATGTACTGTGTTCTCTTAAATTCAAGGCTCTTTCATGCACACTGCAAAAATTATTTTGGCAGCGTCCTCGTATAAAATACCAGTATTTAAGATTTATAATTTTTTTTTAATTAAGTTGCGGCGTATTGTAAAAAAGATTGAGAAAGGTCTAGCTACAAATGCAATTTGTATCGAAAAAAGCCGTTCAATAAAATATTAAAAGAGACCGGGCTGAACATAGTGAGCCATCATGTACATTATAAAGGTCGCTGCGCTAGATTTTGGAAGAAGTATTTTAAAATTGTCCGACGAAATTTTCCTGTTCCACAGCGGACGACCTTCTTCCTCTTAAGTGCTAGGTTAGCTTTCTCACATGCAAACATGCAAACATTTTGTAAATTGACTCATAGGTGACAATTGTCATTCATTCTTCTATGTTCAAATTATTTTAGTATTTCAGTTGACACTAAGGCTGCTATTTTTAAACTGCACTTGCAGCTGAAGTGGCCTTAGTGAAATTAGAATCAGCCGCTAGTTTAAGTGCAAAATTTCAAAATAACTAAATAATGGTACCCCATCTGAGTCAGTTAAAAAATAGTTTATACAGTGTATAGGTTATACTCTACAGTGTGTAAGTTACCACTCATAAGTAGAGGGCTAACTTATACTTTGCTTGCCTTATGTTCCTTACCGTGCTATTTGCTTGCCTTATGTTCCTTGGTACCTATCCAGAGCATGGCCTTATGGATTTGCTTGCCTTATGTTCCTTCCCATGCTATTTGCTTGCCTTATGTTCCTTAGTACCTTTCCAGAACATGGCCTTATGGATTTGCTTGCCTTGTGTCCTTCCCGTGCTATTTGCTTGATGTTCTACACCTTTTCAAAGAGAGTGAGTAGAACCTGTCAAAGAGTTTGATAACCTCTACCTTAAAGGCATCTCATCGGGTTTAATTAAGAATGCATCGTGTTTAGAATTGATTGGCATATGGTGTTTACCAAAAAAATAACTCTATTTGCAAAAAAGTTATAGCATTTGCGAATTGGACTCTATGAACGATATTAATTTTTGATTGAATAATAGGGATGTGAAAGATCCTAATTAGTGATCGGATCGTATGAAGGTGGAGAAAAAGGGTTAAACTGATTAGCAGTTAAGGTAACCCCTCGGGGTTGTTAACTTAGGCAATTTGTTATAAATTTGGAACAACATCAATCTATGAAAATGGTTAACGATGATAGAATGACCTTGTGACATGACCTAGCTTTACTTCTTCGATGTGTTCTGTATAACACACAATTGGCGTTTGAACAGTGTTGTCAAATTAAAATAGAGTCTAACGTTATAGTATACTAAAAATTTGATGCTAATTGAGATGTAGATGTCAAGAAAAGAATTTTAATAATGAAATTCAGAAAAATCCATAGAAATCCTTACAAATCAAGTAGTGAGGTGTATATGAGTACGAACCTTCAAGGATCACAAGCACCAATGACCCTAACCACCAGGAACCTCAACCCCCAAAGGTCCCATAACCCCAAACTCCAGGGGGCCCCTCCCCTCCATTTTTAGCCCCCCCCCCCCATTTTTTCAACTTTTTTTTAACATGATATATTTTTTCAACTTTTTTTTACATCTCTTAGAATGACATATAGCATACTTAAACATAAAAAAATAACATTTAATATTTTCCAAATTCAAAATGAGAATGATATAGAAATGGTAGTCGTGACTTTTACTATTAGAAAAATAATGTTTGTAGTGAGCATTTTTTGACATTTTTTTTCAACTTTTTTTTTACATCTAAATCATATCAGAAAAATAGAATGACACTTTTGATTTAAATTTTAAAAGAAATTTTTATGCATACCCATACTCCTATTGATGAGGACTGATGGCTCTCATTCAATATTTTTTCATGAAAAAACAAACTATTTTTTTAACTAAATTTTTTTTTGTACTTCGAAATTATTCAACTTTTTTAATTTTATTTTTTAACATGGTATTTTTTCAACTTTTTTTTACATCTCTAAATCATATCAGAAAAACAGAATGACGCTTTTGATTTAAATTTTATGTTTATACCCATACTCCTAGTGATGAGGACTGATGGTTCTCATTCAATATTATTTCATGAAAAACAAACTATTTTTTTTAACTAAATTTTTTTGGACTTCGAAATTATTCAACTTTTTTTTACATCTCTAAATCATATCAGAAAAATAGAATGACAATTTTGATTTAAATTTCAAAACATATTCTTGTGCATACCCATACTCCTATTGATGAGGACTGATGGTCCTCATTCAATATTTTTTCATGAAAAACAAACTATTTTTTTAACTAAATTTTTTTGGGACTTGCAACAACAACAGAACAACAAGGACAATTTAATATTTTTCATTTATTGGCAACAACATATATTTTAAATAATGCATACAGCAATAGCAATAACAGCAGCAGCACATTTGAACATTGAACATTTGGTATTTTTTCAACTTTTTTCAGAAAAATAGAATGACACTTGATTTAAATTTTAAAACATATCCTTGTGCATACCCATACTCTTAGTGATGAGGACTGATGGTTCTCATTCAATATTTTTTCATTAAAAACAAACTGATTTTTGTTGAACTAAAATTTTTTTGGACTTAAAAATTATTCAACTTTTTTTTAAAATGGAATTTTTTCAAATTTTTTTCAGAAAAACAGAATGACACTTTTGATTTAAATTTTAAAAAATATTCTTGTGCATAACCATACTCCTATTGATGAGGACTGATGGTTCTCATTCAATAATTTTTCATGAAAAACAAACTATTTTTTAACTAATTTTTTTTAACTTCGAAATTATTCAACCATTTTTTATATCTCTAAATCATATCAGAAAAATAGAATGACATTTTGGATTTAAATTTAAAACATATTCTTTTGCATACCCATGCTCCTATTGATGAGGACTGATGGTTCTCATTCAATATTTTTTCATGAAAAACAAACTATTTTTTTGAACTAAATTTTTTTGGACTTCGAAATTATTCAACTTTTTTTCATTTTTTTTTATTTTTTAACATGGTATTTTTTTCAATTTTTTTTACATGTCTAAATCATATTACAAAAATAGAATGACACTCTTGATTTAAATTTTAAGACATATTCTTGTGCATACCCATACCCCTATTGATGAGAACTGATGGTTCTCAGTCAATATTTTTTCATGAAAAAAACTATTGTTTTAACTATTTTTTTTGGACTTCGAAATTATTCAACTTTTTTTTTAATTTTTTAACATGGTATTTTTTCAACTTTTTTTACATCTCTAAATCATATCAGAAAAAATATAATGACACTTTTAATTTAAATTTTAAAACATATTCTTGGGCATACCCATACGCCTATTGATGAGGACTGATGGTTCTCATTCAATATTTTTCATGAAAAACAAACTATTTTTTTAAACTAAATTTTTTTGGACTTCAAATTTATTCAACTTTTTAATACATCTCTAAAACATATCAGAAAAAATATAATGACACTTATGATTTAAATTTTAAAACATATTCTTGTGCATACCCATACGCCTATTGATGAGGACTGATGGTTCTCATTCAATATTTTTCATGAAAAACAAACTATTTTTTTAAACTAAATTTTTTTGGAGTTCGAAATTATTCAATTTTTTTACGTATCTTAAAATGACATGAAATATGCTTATGGCTCTAACAATTGTACACTATGCTTGCTCAGAGATGTGGCTTTCTCACTGGTACTCTATGGCCGGTTATCGAAACTACCTAGTTTGTTGCATGTATTAAATCAGTATTTTTACACAGTGGAACGATAAAAAATAACTAATACCTCTAAAAAGTGAAGATGAAGCATTTTAATAAAGCGTGTTCACATGACAACGTTATTGTAGCATTGAATGCTGACAAGAAGAAGTATTTAAACTATGAAACAAGTACAAGTGGTAGCACTATTGAAAATGTATGCGTACATTGTCATGACAGTAAGGAATTTAATTTCTATGGAGTACCAAAAAAATTCCATTATACAAATGGTGGATATGCGAGTGGGATATCCAGAGATGATCACACTCAAAGAGAATTCCAACATAAAAATAATAGTTGATGAAGAGGGACATCTTCTTGCTAGTGCTTGTGATAATATGCTACCTGTTGATAGAACCTATCGTCATCTTTTAGGTATTAGCATTCAAATGAAAGCAAAGGGAAAAAGAAAGGCATAGTCTTCTACTAATATCATAAACCATATCTTGTCTACGTGCCGGAACTGTTACCTGTGTAAAAATAGTGTGATAATAGACAGTGAAATTGCCATCGGAGATGTAAGAAAAGGAATTTGCATACGTCACATGTCGGATAGATAGGTTAACATAGAGAAAATCTAAGTATAAGAATGAATAAATTCTCTATCAACATCTATTGACAGATACGTTTGATAACACTGACATAATTCAAGTATCAAATTGAACAAATTCTTTATTAACAATCTTTATCGATATCATTTGTCGGGATACGTCGGATAACATTGACAAAACCTATCTATGAGAATTAATAAATTCTTTATCATCATCCGTTGTCGGATTTATCATAATGAAAGAATTGTAAGTAAGTAAGTAAGTAACAAACTCTTTCTTGAATTCACCTCTTGGATACACAATACAGAAATTATAAAAAAATTGTAATTTCAAGACTTCATTTGCATGCAATAGATACCGAGAGTTCCATGACTTCTACCCGCAATGAATTCTAAGGGTTTTATGACTCCTCCCCACAATGAATTCAGATGGCTTTAGGACTCATCCCCCTAGCCATAACTCCATTCAACCTTGAGCGAAGGTATAAAAGTTTGATGAAGTATTTCTCTACTTAACAACTACATTAATAGCTTCCAAGATGATAGGACTGCATGACACAGAATTTATCAATTTGAAAAAATCATTTCGTGGTGTTATATTTGAATGTGCATTTTTATTATTGTCTATGGAACTCGAAGAAATTGACTGTTATCATTGGAGAGTGAACTATAATATGTTGGAGTATGATAAAAGCTTGTGGAGTACTAAATTACGTCGTATAAACAGACTGGGATTCTACGATAGAGTGATTACACCACTTAATAATAGAGGTCAGGAACTGAGAAATGTTCAGGAGGAAGTCAGTGAAATTTGCAGCTTTTTTGGGGTTGAAGCACTTTGTAAAGGGTAATGTACCTACAGATAAAGTTCTAATTCAAAAGTGTGACCCTAGGATTCAACTTTTCAATCTAGAAGAATTTGAGTGCCCTAAATTTGAAGGGGTTTATCACCGTCCTGAAGACGAGGTTAGGTTCTTTGTGCAGTGGATACCTAAGGACATACTTGATCGCGATAGATGCATAAGACACGGTATAAACTATTCTATATCATGGGATCCTCGTTTCTGGATGTTTAAGAGTGAAGTTTAAGTACTATTTTTATGTAAATATGTGTTTTTTCCCAAAAAAATCTATTAATTAATTTAAGCAATAAATATCTTTAAGCTTAACCCGTCTTTATTCTTTAGAATAGTTCTATTCATTTCATTAAATTATGAAGAAATTGTAAGTAAGTAACAATCGCTTTCTTGAATTCACCTCTTGGGTACCCAATATGGAAATTTCATTCAAGAAATTATGAAAAAATCGCAAGTAAGTAACAAACTCTTTCTTGAATTCCCCGCTTGGATGCACAATACAGAAACTTAATTCAGGAAATTATGAAAAAAAAATTGAAAACAAACTCTTTCTTGAAATCGCTTTCTGGACGCATAATACAGCAATTTCACTCAAGAAATTATGAAAAAAATTGTGAGTAAGTAACAAACTCTTTCTTGAATTCTCTTCCTGGATACACAATACAGACCGAAAAGTTGGGTTGATCTAGGTTCGCTACAAACCAACAATGACAAGCATTGGAACTAGCAAAAACCCGCCCTGACTTAGAGTGGTCAGACGCACAGTCATAGTGAGAGAGATATCCAAAAAGTTGGGTTGATCTAGGTTCGCTTAGAGTGGCGCGACACTCTAAGCGAACTTAGATCAACCCAACTGTGTGTTTGCTTAAACATCCAGAAACGAGGATCCCATGATATAGAATAGTTTTTACCGTGTCTTATGCATCTATCGCGATCAGGTATGTCCTTAGGTATCCACTGCGCAAAGAACCTAACCTCGTCTTGAGGACGGTGATAAACCCCTTCAAATTTAAGGTACTTAAATTCTTCTAGATTGAAAAGTGGAATCCTAGGGTTACACTTTTGAATTAGAACTTTATCTGTAGGTACATTACCCTTTACATAGAGTGCTTCAACCCCAAAAAAGCTGCAAATTTTACTGAGTTCCTCCTGAACATTTCTCAGTTCCTGACCTCTATTATTAAGCGGTGTAATCACTCTATCATAGAATCCCAGTCTGTTTATACGACGTAATGTAATACTCCACAAGCTTTTATCATACTCAAACATATTATAGTTCACTATCCAATTATAACAGCAAATTTTTTCGAGTTCCAAAGACAATAATAAAAATGCACATTCAAATATAACACCACAAGATGATTTTTTCAAACCGATAAATTCTGTGTCATACAGTCCTATCATCTTGGAGGTTATTAATGTAGTTGTTAAGTAGAGAAGTACTTTATCCAACTTTTATACCTTCGCTCAAGGTTGAATGGAGTTATGGCTAGGGGGATGAGTCCTAAAACCATCTGAATTCATTGTGGGGAGGATTCATAAAACCCTTAGAATTCATTGCGGGGAGGAGTCATAGAACTCTCGGTATCTATTGCATGCAAATGAAGTCTGGAAATTACAATTTTTCTTAATAATTTGTGCATTGTGTATCAAAGAGGTGAATCCAAGAAAGAGTTTGTTACTTACTTATATTTTTGTTTCATAATGATAAATCCGCCAACGGATGATGATAAATAATTTACTAATTCTCATGGATAGGTTTTGTCAATGTTATCCGACGTATCCCGACAAATGATATCGATAAAGAATGTTAATAAAGAACTTGTTCAATTTGATACTTGCATTATGTCAGTGTTATCAAACGTATCTGTTAATAGAGAATTTATTCATTCTTATACTTAGATTTTCTCTATGTTAACCTATCTATCCGACATATGATGTATGCAAATTTTTTTTCCTACATCTCCGATGTTTTAATAGACATTCTAAACGTTTGATATGCTAGCATACTCTAAAAATAATGAACACAAAACAATGTAATGCATAATATATTTTTAATGAAATAATGTCATGTAGAATATTAATACAAAAAATATATATTATTATACATTGTTAATATCAATGAACAACTTTTAGAATAATCATTATTCCATTTTTGAGTCATACACAATTTTTACAGATGTGTCATCGACAGGCTCAATATGCTTTTCGTCTTTGATATTATTTGGTTCATTGACTGTTTGATCGATGGCAGTAACGTTTGCTGGTAATTTGTTTTTCATCGATTCCTCTTTATATTCCTTAGTGATATTTTCTGCCAATGCCCTTTTTATTTTCTGGCAATTTCACTGTCTATTATCAAACTATTTTTACACAGGTAACAGTTCCGGCACGTAGACAAGATATGGTTTATGATATTAGTAAAAGAGTATGCCTTTCTTTTCCCTTTTGCTTTCAGTTGAATGCTAATACCTAAAAGATGACGATAGGTTCTATCAACAGGTAGCTTGTTACCACAAGCACTAGCAAGAAGATGTTCCTGTTCATCAACTATTATTTTTATGTTGGCATTCTCTTTGAGTGTGATCATCTCTGGATATCTCACTCTCGCATATCCACCATTTGTATGATAAAAGTTTTTTGGTACTCCAAAGAAATTGAATTCCTTACTGTCATGACAATACACGCATACATCCAATAGTGCTACCACTTGTACTTGTTTCATAGTTTAAATACTTCTCTTTGTCGGTATTCAAAGCTACAATAACATTGTCATGTGAACACACTTTATTAAAATGCTTCATCATCACTTTTTAGAGGTATTAGTTATGTGTTTATCGTTCCACTGTGTAATAATACTGATTTAATACATGCAACAAACTAGGTAGTCTCAATAACAGGCCGTAGAGTACCAGTGGGAAAGCCACATCGTGTCTCTGAGCAAGCATAGTGTACAATTGTTAGAGCCATAAGCATATTTCATGTCATTTTAAGATACGTAAAAAAAGTTGAATAATTTCAAAGTCCAAAAAAAAATTAGTTAAAAAAAATAGTTTGTTTTTTCATGAAAAAATATTGAATGAAAACCATCAGTCCTCATCAATAGGAGTATGGGTATGCACAAGAATGTTTTAAAATTTAAATCAAAAGTGTCATTCTATTTTTCTGATATGATTTAGAGATGTAAAAAACAAAAGTTGAATAATTTCGAAGTCCAAAAAAAATTTAGTTAAAAAATAGTTTGTTTTCCTGAAAAAATATTGAATGAGAACCATCAGTCATCATCAATGGGAGCATGGGTATACATAAGAATATGTTTTAAAATTTAAATCAAAAGTGTCATTCTATTTTTTCTGATATGATTTGAAGATGTAAGAGAAAAGTTGAATAATTTCGAAGTCCAAAAAATAGTTTGTCTTTCATGAAAAAATATTGAATGAGAACCATCAGTCCTCATCAATAGGAGTATGGGTATGCGCAAGAATATGTTTTAAAATTTAAATCAAAAGTGTCATTCTGTTTTCTGATATGATTTGAAGATGTAAAAAAAAGTTGAAAAAATACCATGTTAAAAAATAAATTTTTTTTAAAAGTTGAATAATTTCGAAGTCCAAAAAAATTTAGTTAAAAAAAGTTTGTTTTTTCATGAAAAAATATTGAATGAGAACCATCAGTCCTCATCAACGGGAGTATGGGTATACATAAGAATAAGTTTTAAAATTTAAATCAAAAGCGTCATTCTATTTTTTCTGATATGATTTGAAGATGTAAAAAAAAAGTTGAATAATTTCGAAGTCCAAAAAAACAATTTGTTTTTTATGAAAAAATATTGAATGAGAACCATCAGTCCTCATCAATGGGAGTATGGGTATACATAAGAATATGTTTTAAAATTTAAATCAAAAGTGTCATTCTGTTTTCTGATATGATTTAGAGATGTAAAAAAAAGTTGAAAAAATACCATGTAAAAAAAATTTTTTTTTAAAGTTGAATAATTTTGAAGTCCAAAAAAATTAGTTAAAAAAAATAGTTTGTTTTTTCATGAAAAAATATTGAATGAGAACCACCAGTCCTCATCAATAGAAGTATGGGTATGCACAAGAATGTTTTAAAATTTAAATCAAAAGTGTCATTCTATTTTTCTGATATAATTTAGAGATGTAAAAAACAAAAGTTGAATAATTTCGAAGTCAAAAAAAAAATCTAGTTAAAAAAATAGTTTGTTTTTCGTGAAAAAATATTGAATGACAACGATCAATCCTCGTCAATAGGAGTATGCATATGCACAAGAATATACTTAAAAATTTAAATCAAAAGCGTCATTCTATTTTTTCTGACATGATTTAGAGATGTAAAAAAAGTTGAAAAAAATACCATGTTAAAAAATAAAAAAAATAAAAAAGTTGAATAATTTCAAAGTCCCAAAAAAATTAGTAAAAAAAAATAGTTTGTTTTTCCTGAAAAATATTGAATGAGAACCATCAGTCCTCATCAATGGGAGTATGGGTATGCACAAGAATGTTTTAAAATTTAAATCAAAAGTGTCATTCTATTTTTCTGATATAATTTAGAGATGTAAAAAACAAAAGTTGAATAATTTCGAAGTCCAAAAAAAAATCTAGTTAAAAAAATAGTTTGTTTTTCATGAAAAAATATTGAATGACAACCATCAATCCTCGTCAATAGGAGTATGCATATGCACAAGAATATACTTAAAAATTTAAATCAAAAGTGTCATTCTATTTTTTCTGACATGATTTAGAGATGTAAAAAAAGTTGAAAAAAATACCATGTTAAAAAATAAAAAAAATAAAAAAGTTGAATAATTTCAAAGTCCCAGAAAAAATTAGTAAAAAAAATAGTTCGTTTTACCTGAAAAATATTGAATGAGAACCATCAGTCCTCATCAATGGGAGTATGGGTATGCATAAGAATATATTTTAAAATTTAAATCAAAAGTGTCATTCTATTTTTCTGATATGATTTAGAGATGTAACAAAAAAATGTTGAATAATTTCGAAGCCCAAAAACAATTTAGTTAGAAAAATAGTTTGTTTTTCATGAAAAAATATTGAATGAGAACCATCAGTCCTCATCAATAGGAGTATGGGTATGCACAAGAATTTGTTTTAAACGTTAAATCAAAAGTGTCATTCTATTTTTCCGATATGATTTAGAGATGTAAAGAAAGTTGAAAAAAAAGTCAAAAAAATGCTCAATATAAACATTATTTTTCTAATAGTAAAAGTCACGACTAACATTTCTATATCATTCTCATTTTGAATTTGGAAAATATTAAATTTGTTTTTTTTTATGTTTTAAGTATGCTTAATGTTATTCTAAGAGGTGTAAAAAAAGTTGATATCATGTTAAAAAAATTAAAAAAAGTTAAAAAAAACTTCAAAAACATGGGGACCAAAAAGTTGGAGGGGAGGGAGGCCCCTGGAGATCGGGGATATGGGACCTTTGGGGGTTGAGGTCCCTGGTGGTTAGGGTCATTGGTGCTTATGACCCTTGAAGGTTCGTACTCATATACACCTCACTACTTGATTTGTAAGGATTTCTATGGATTGTTCTGAATTTCATTATTAAAATTCTTTTCTCGACATCTACATCTCTATTAGTATCAACATTTTAGTATACTATAACGTTAGACTATTTTAAATTGACAACACTGTTCAAACGCCAATTGTGTATTATACAGAACACATCGAAGAAGTAAAGCTAGTTCAAGTCACAAGGTCATTCTATCGCTAACCATTTTCATAGATTAATGTTGTTCCAGACTTATAACAAATTGCCTGAGTTAACAACTCCAAGGGGTTACCTTAACTGCTAATCAGTTTAATCCTTTTTCTCCACCTTCATACGATCCGATCACTAATTAGGATCATTCACATCCCTATTATTCAATCAAAAATTACTATCGTTCATAGAGTCCAATTCGCAAATGCTATAACTTTTTTGCAAATAGAGTTATTTTTTTGGTAAACACCATATGCCAATCAATTCTTGACACGATGTATCTTAATCAAACCCGATGAGATGCCTTTAAGCTAGAGGTTATCAAACTCTTTGACAGGTTCAACTCACTTTCTTTGAAAAGGTGTAGAGCATCCAGCAAATAGCACGGGAAGGAACATAAGGCAAGCAAATCCATAAGGCCATGCTCTGGAAAGGTACCAAGGAACATAAGGCAAGCAAATAGCATGGGAAGGAACATAAGGCAAGCAAATCCATAAGGCCATGCTCTGGAAAGGTACCAAGGGACATAAGGCAAGCAAATAGCACGGTAAGGAACGTAAGGCAAGCAAAGTATAAGTTAGCACTCTACTCTCATATCAACATATCACTACTTTCATCATTTTTTTTTCATACCGTCAAGATGAAGTTCGTCGGAACCCTCAAAAAGAGGTGAATTATTGAAGAAATATTAGAAAATATATATTAATCCAAAAAAATCGTGACATTTCAGGGAGGAGGGCTTGAGCTCTCGCCCTGTGTATTTGCCTGCATTGTTAAGCATCCAAATTTGTGGAAACTAATTTGGTCAAACGGCTTTAATAAGCAAAATAAACGTGGGTATGACTTTTTTTTCTTTAATCTACTATTCTTTTGACAGTTTGGCAAGCGATTCTTTCTTAAGCCCTTGGGGATCCTGACACAACATTTTTCAATTCTTTAGAATCATATCCCTTCTACTATGATTTTTAGTTAAACTCACCTCAATGACTATGCAGTCATTGAGTCTTTAAGTTATAAAGTCTTTAAGTTATAAAATTTTTCCATTTTTTATGCATAGTATTTGTTATTGACAAGTATGCATACATTTTTGAGTGGTGGGGACGAATTTTCTGCTGGGGGATTTTCCACGGGCAGGGAAGTTTTCAGGGGTTGAATTTTTCAGGGGACATTTTACACTGGGGGAATTTGGCAGAATTTCTATACGAAATTCTTCTTATGTCCTGCTATCTCTTATTCGTCCCAATTTCACACGTGGAGGAATTAAGGATCATTTTCCGGGTAAATTGTCACTAGGATTGAATTGTCTATCCGTGGGGAGGAGGCATATTTGCGTGGAGGTGGAGCCATATTTCCTGGTATTATTAAAAGAAAGTTCAGAAATTAAATATAAAAAAGTTTTTTTGAACTGAAAGTAAGTAACAACATTAAGACTTAAAACGAACAGAAATTATAACATATATGAGAGTGGGGTGCCCCCTCCTCAAGACCTCGCCCTTTAAGTTAAAGTTTGAATTTTGTCCCACTTCTATAGGAACGATTCCTGAAACACAAGCCTCTTTTAATTAGAACAATAAGACACTTTTTCAAAAGTACTAAACAACGTCAGCGTTAAGAGCAAGGACTGTTGAGGAAAAAAAAATTCTTGGTAAGTCCTTGGCTAGTGACAAAGGTCGCTGATCTATGCTAGCTCCTCTGTTGCCACGAATAACGAGAAAAGCTAGACCGTAAAAGAAAAAAAAATATTATTACGAATAAAACATGAGCAAGGAAGGCTACCTCTCCCCAAGCAGTCCGCACCTAACACAGTTTTAATTAGTGGTAATTATAATTTTTAATCATGTAACTACGATTTTAAACAAACTTGGGACTTTCACGTCAAGATGGGACACTAATTTATGTTCCAGTGCGAAAACCACAATCCTAGGGTAGCATCAAGTTTTAGCTAAATATTTTTCGTCATCAATAAATAATTTGAAAGGAATATGATTTCAAAATAACGGTGAATCCTACATAAACTATAAAATTTAATAGGTTTTAAAATATTACTGACAGAGATGCTAAGTTACCATTTCAGCGGTAAAATCCGGTTCAGGATATTCATATGCAGGAAAGATTGCTTGGGAGAATTTGGAACCCTAAATTCTCCTCCACCCATCTAGCTATGCCACTTAATATGGTAACTGAGGTTGTATGTATATATTTGTCATTTGTGTTTTTAGCATAATTTTAGGGAAGAACGGAATAATTGTCCCCTCGGACCCCAATCAGTCTCAAGGATCAGTATCAAGGACCCCAAGAAACTGCTAAAAGTTAAGATGTTTTGATGTAAGTTTTAATGTCGTTAATTTTAGGTTTTGGCTCAACTCTTAGCTCAACAATACTCCCCACTGACTACCCTGAGGCTTCCCGCGTTAGATCTCACTGGAAAAGGATTATGAGGGTTTTGATGTAAAAACCAAGCACAATTCCTACAACAAGAAAAAAGAAACAAACCTATTTAAGGTGGCTCTTAATGACTATCTGCAATTCTGGGCATCAAAATCTCTTTCAGAATTGCTTTCTGAGCAGGAAATCTGAAACAGATAAATAATTTAGTCTTTTGAATCAGCCACATTTTGAATTATAGCTTCAAAATTAAAAAAAAAGTGAAAATACAAACAAATGTCAGTTTACTAGCATATCCTAGAAAATTGGTTATTGCTATCATAAAAGGAACATGTACTATCTTCCTGATTTTGCAGGAGACCCAGAAAAAAAACAAAGGTGCGTTCCAAACGTCAATTATCATTAATTATAATTAATTGCTTGTTATTACCATCATCCTAAAATGGCTTGAACCTGCAAACATTTTTGGCACGTTGACGCGCACCCAAAGGTTCCATATCATTATCAAGACTTATATTATAGTTATCACTTAAAATTTTTTTATTCATTCATTAATGGCAAGAGAAGTTTGCATTCCGACTGCACCAATTGATTATAAAGACGAAGCTTGATGAAACTTAACATAATAACATCTTCAGCAAAATGACCCATTTTCTATTTTATTGAACCCTGAAACTTCGACCCATCAAGATATACTATAATTATATTCGAGTGAACTGAGAAACGTGTCATACGATACGTGAATAACTTTTATAATGGAAAATTGTCACTTGCGTCAAGGAGAAGCTCAAGCTCACGAGCCATTATGAGTCAGACATTACTCCACAAATGGGGGGATGCCTCATCAATCCCTCGCTCTTTACACTAAACTTCAATTTTAATGTCCCAATCCTTTAAGAATCACCGCTGAAACACACGACCCGTTGATTTAGAATAATCATTTTTTTTAAAGCATTAAAAACTGCAGCGTAAGGATGGAGGGATCTAGGAGGGTGTATAACATGACTCCCCTAACACCCGGATTTTTTCCTATTCGTTATAAGTTTTAGTGCTGTTCCTTCCTTACAGCTGAAGAAACTCTTTTTTATATTTAATTATTCTAGAAGCCATTTGCTTTCAATTCTAGAAACCAATTCTAGTTGTTCAGTGAGTAGTCGTCTGCTTTGTGAAACTAGTGGTTCCTGTCCCATTTTGTTTACTTTTTTTTATAATGGTAGTTCTGCTTTATTGAGTTGACTGTGTTTTGAGTATACCCTGCCCTACCCCGTTATGCTATCCGTGAAAAATTGAACTTACAAAATTTTTTGTAGGAAAAGAAACAGCAAGGCCACATGGAAGCTTCAAATGCCAAAAAGAACAAGAACCTTTTCGATTTCTTTAAAAAGTCTGCTAAAAATAATGAAAATAGCCTAAACACTCCGTCAGGCAATATTAGTGCTCCGGTCCATGAACAGACAATACCTACTAGCTGTGTCACCTCTGCTTTAGGAGTTTCAAACTTAGATGTTATTGAGTCCATCCCAGACACAAAGAGTTCTGGACCTAAAGATAATGATAATGCCAGTGATTTATCTAGTTATTCAGGTGGCTCAGACGATTTTGAGTCTGACTCGTCTGATTTGTCTGAACATCTGACGTGATAGATTTAGAAACTAAAATGTACAAAAAGAATGATAAGAGAAACGGTGGTCAAAAGAGAAAAAAATGACCAAAAATCTATTAGTAATAGAGCCAACTCAAAGAAGTTTTACTCTCAAAGTTTTTCCAAAAAATGGATGAAGGACCCCCTACTCAGAGACTGGCTAGTCCCAGGCCAATTAGATCCGAGCAAAGCATATTGCAAGTACTACTGGAAGGTGCTAAAGGGTAGCAAAAGCGCTATGCTTCGTCATGCTAATAGCATGCGCAAGCCATGAATGCTAAGAAAAACCAGGTTTCAGTGTCCGACCCAGCAGCCTTTTCTGAAAGAGTGCACGAGCATAAAAGTTATCGTGACCAGAGTGTGAAGCTGTCATTGGCCTTGTCTGCGTGGGTTGCCAAAGCAAATCTTCCTTTTTCACTAATGGACACACTTCCACAAATTATCAAGTTTCATGTCAAAGACTCTCAAGTCATTAATCATTTGAACTGTGGAAGAACGAAGACCACTGTTTTGATTAAAAAAGTGGGAAGAACTGGGGCTAACGATCTCTCGGAAACACTAAAAAATACAAAGTTTTCATAATTGTGGACGAGTCCACTGACCGAACAACAACCAAATTTTTGACATAATGGTGCGACTTTCTCAGTGAGTGATGAAGATGTAGTCGAGTGTTTTTTTTTCATGCCGGTTGTCACTGATGCCTCTGCTCAAAGACTAAAAAAGTTCATACTGAATGAATTTGACTCAAAAGAGATTCCGTTGAAAAACATGATCAACTTCACGTCAGACAATGCCAGCATTATGGTTGGATCAGTGAATGGTCTAGCTACACTTTTGAAACTATACATTCCTTGGCTTTCAATTTGTGGGTGTATTTGTCGCTCTTTTGCGTTGTGTTCAGCTGCTGAACTGGAAATTTTAGATAAGTCAATCGTCCAGTTTAGCCATGATATATATAATTTCATTGCTTATAGTCCAAAAAGAAAGCAAGAGTTAGCGGAGTGTCAAAGGTTTGTTAGTATTGCTGAGCACTGCCTTCTGTATCCCAGTAAAACACGTTGGCTGGCAATGGAAAACGTAACTGAACGTTAGCTCGAGCAGTGGGAAGCTTTAATCTTATATTTTCAATCCATGCTGGCTGAGAGCGAACCACCCGCTCATGCTCTATATGCTCCTCTAAAGAACAATACAGTGCGGTTACACTATTTGTTCCTTGGACACATTTTGGCAATAGTAAACAACCTCAGCAAAGAGTTCCAGAGTGAAAAAGTTCCAGTACATGTCCTTTTGGAAAAGGTCGAAGTAGGACTGAAAGAAATAATGTGTTACTTTGTAAAAACTGAAAAGTTAAGATGATCGGGACCTTGGAAGGTTGACTTTAAACATCCAAACAACCTGAAAAATATGAGAGTATGTATTTTGGTGCAAAATTTGAATCGTTTGCGAAAAACTATGACGCCAAATTAGTTGTTAGAGTTCGCAACAAATGTGTTAGGTTTTACCAAATACATGTGAGAAGATTTGATTCCGAATCACTGATCAAGACGCTCTTTTACATCAGCTAAAGTGTTTGAGCCCTAATGTTGCAGTTTCAGGCTCTGTCTCATCAATTACTGGATTGTATGATTGCTTCTCCCAGACCATGGATCTGGAAGTAGAAGTTTTGAACAGGGAATGGCGGCTAAATCCACATGCAGGAGAACTGATTCGAGAGCATGCACAAAATAACAGCGATCCTGTTTTATTCTGGAACTTCCTTGGGAAGTGCAAGAATGGTGCGGGTGATTTTATGTTCCCCGTTGTGACACAAATGATAAAGTTCCTTATGGCACTTCCACATTCGAGCCAGATGAGAGATAGTTCTCCTTTCTGAAGTTAATTAAATCACCTTTGACAAACAGACTGGAAGAAGAAACACTTTCTTCACTAATGCATGTAAATCAATATGTCAAAGATCTCTCAAAATGCGAAATTCCTCGTGCTCTTGTGGATTCTGCAAAAAAGTGGAAACAGGATGTAAAAGACCAAAATGTGACAACAACTTAAACTCTATGAGAGCCTGTCTTTATTGTATCTGATTGTAGTTTGTAGCCTGTGATATTTTTAAATAAATGAACATTTAATTGAAAACTATGTTGTTTGACAGTGACGCAGATCCAGGATCTCTTATAGCTTAAGTAATAGAATGAACAATCGTTACCAATAAACAAAAACGTGTCGGGAGAAAAAGATTTTCTCTGGATCTTCTTTATTAAAGAAGTAATATCAAAATTTTCGAAATTTGGGAAGGGTGGGACAAACTTTTTACATGAAAATATAAAAAAGGTCATTTTCAAAATTGTCATTGGTATCCCAATAATTACACTAGCCCAGCTAGAGTAAAAATAAAATAGTTTCTAGGTTTTTGGGAAACAAACTAGGGTTTTTAATCGACAAGAAAAAAATTTAAAAAAAGTAAATATTTCGATTACATCACCGATAACAAATTTTCAGTAATCGAGTTATAAGCCGAGGTTGCCAATTTGGGAAAATACATGGAGAAAGGAAGGATTTTGTTCTATTCTCTGCATAAAGATGTGAAAAGACATTTTCCAAAGTTCCAAGGGTATTTTCACTTGAGAAAACAACAAAACATCAATATAAAGTTATTTTCCAGACCTAGGGGGGTAATTTTACCCCCTTACTATGTGTGCACCTGTATATAACATGATAAAGAAACAAAACAATTGTTATTTCTTCATTGACAAAGAATATTATAATTCTAGTGATTTCTAGTCAATAATAGTGATTTGAGCTGATCTAGTGGTTTTTTTTTCACCGGGTAGCAACCCTGATTATGAGTCTAGTTCCTTAGCTTCTGACATTTTAATAACTTCGATTGAGATGAAAAATTAATTTTAGAAACATTTTAGCGCTTTGAGGATGAACGAGGAAAATCATTTTCACAAATTTGAAAATCTAAATCCAAGGCCATATGCAGGTGGGGGGGGGTTCAGGGTTAGACCCCCCATCACGGTTTTTTGTCCGATTCGTAAAGACTAACAAAAATGCATAAAAAAAAGATTTTGATGCATTTTTTAAAGTTTTATTTTGTAAACCCGTCCTCCCCCGAACAAAAATACATGACACGTCCTTGGATAAATCATAGTTTTCCCTAAAAATTATTAAAGGAATGAAAATAAAATGGGCCCCTTTCTTTTTTCAGCAAATAAAATTATGTAAGCTAGTCTTTTGATATTAGGATATTTCGCCCCAATCTTGGTCGATCTTCTCTACTTTTTGCGAAATAAATTCACCTAGCCAGTCCTAGTTCATATTTTGCAAATCTTTTCCACTGATAATCAAATCTCAACATGTGAAATTCCCTGTTTAGATAAAAAATTCCGTTAACGAAACTTAAGTAGAGCTGTAGAAGCTATTGAGGTTACAAATGAAACAAATAAAAAGTTTTGCAGTATTTAGAAGCACGGCCGTACCCAGGGACGTGGGGTACAGAGGGGTACAGAACGGCCGTGTCCAGGGGAAGTGGGGTACAGAACAAAATTCAAAAAACGCATACAAAATTTGTTTGTAATCATTTTTGTTACACTTTTACGATTCGGACCAACATTTCGAGGAAGGGGGTCAAACACCCTAATCTCCCCCCCCCTAGGAATACGGCCTTGACCGTACCCTATATTCGGGTTAACGTTAAATTAGCATATGAATGAGGCCTATAACAGATTTTAGCCATTATATAACCAAATTAGGGTTTCTAGTATCATATTTTATATTTTAGATAACTTATCCTACACCCCAATCCGTGGGTATGGTATTGCTTATAAACAGGGAAAATAAAGGATTGCTAAATTTTTTGGTAAAATATTTATTTTGGTTTTTGCTATCTCAAAAAGGGGCTAGGTTAAAGAAATGAAACTTTCAGTAATGAATCCAGGGCCAAAAACGTATCCTGGGAAGGTATTGCCAAGCTTTCATGTTAACCCTCTTCTGATTTTTAAGTCTTAGAAATTTACCTACTTGACAGGTTGAAATTTTGACAAAACAACATTTTACCTTATTTTCAGTTATCAGCTTCTTTTTCTCTGGTTTTAGATCTGAAAATGCAATTCCTGTTATTTGAGCTGGATTTTAAGCCATATCAATGAGTTTTTTTTCTAAATTTAGGAAACGTATTTGCAGATCTTTGAAACCTCATAGATTAAGATTGAGCAAAATTGTGAGGATGAGGACAGTTTCCTTGCACTTTATTTAAGCAGAAGACCTGTTTTGCAAGGTTTCACTTTTATAACCCAAAAATGTTTAAAGTTAATAAAAGGTCACTGTTCTCTAGAGGGAGAAGGATTGGAGGTGGGTACTTTAAATCACCTTCCCGAGACATACTTTAATCTTTAGACGCATCCCTGAAAGTTTCATTTTTCTAACCTAACCCCTTTCCAAAATAGTGAAAAGTACCTAAGCTAGAATTTTACTCATTTTTTAAATGATAACCTACTGTGCACAAATTTAAACATAAAATTTTAAATAAATAAAATATAAAATTACAAACTTTTAAAATAATAAACTTGAAAACTAAAAAGAAACATATAATATTCTCCGCATAAAATCTTGATTATACTCCTGCGCCTATAGAAAATAGTGAAACGATAGGCCTTTATACTTGTTCTACCTTTTTTCAGACTCATCTAGTAATCAATCCCACACAAAATTACAAATTAGTAACTATCTCTATATCCTTTTGAGCAAACAGGAGTAATACTCATACCTCTTTTAACACTAGAAAATTAGTTTTGACAAAACCAGAATAAAGCTAGGTAGTAGTTCCAGGAAGCTGAAGACAAAAGGTTAATCTAGGTCATTGTAATTTACCGCCTATTCAAGAAAACGAGAAAGGGTATATTTAAATGTCAACTGTCACGGACAAAAATCGACCTGCGTGGTTTGTTAAATGCCTCAGAACGGACAGGTGAGAAGCAATCTTGTAGGAAACTAAGGTCCCTCAAGGTATACAATCTTTGACCTTTTTGTATTGAACCGCCTTTTGCATGTGAAACACTAATGTCAGGTTCAGATAATGTCATTCCACAAAACCTACCCATTCATCGGAGTAATTTTCTTAGAATTAGTCTCGGTGGTAGCTTGTGTGAAGGTGATCAACCCTTGATTGACTGTCATTAGGTAATTACATCAAGCATTGATGAAGTTTATACAGATAGGATGACCTGTAATTTTTGAAATAAATATTTTACTTATAATTATAATTGGTGGGCCGTTTTTTTGGACCCTATATGTTCTCATACTTAGTGTCTGTGTGCCTATCAGGTTTTACTTAATCACCACTGGAGATCCACCGGAAGTTAAGGAGATTCAATACCTAAAAGGATCACCCAATCTAGCCATCAAAAAATCGTTTTTTTTGCCAAACTGTTTAGAACTGAATGGGCGGCCTTGCCATAACTTGTAGAGTTTGGATAAGAAAAACGAGATAAATAACAGAAAACTAAAAGTTGACACATACTTTCCCAGAAATATTAAAAAAAACACTTAGATTCTGCCCTTTTGTGCCGGTAATAGAAATATTCAGTTTTAATCAAACTTAAATTATTAGAATATATACATCTTGATTTTTTCGATTAAATACAGGACAACTCTCTTTTGGAACTTTAGAAAAAGGTCTCATCTGCAAAAACGTGGAATTTCGCATTTTCTACCAGAAGAAAGATCACGGATGCGCGTTTATTTACCTTTTCCCTTGTCTCAGGGGTGATCATACCGATTCAATGGTACAAGATATCCGGAGAGGGCTCATTCGAATGGAAATTAAAAGTTGTAGTGCTCTTTTCAAGTGACCAAAAATATGGTAGGGCAATTAGCAACCCTTTCATGTCCCTTTTTTCTAGAAGTCGTCTGATCTAAATTTTGAGATGAACATTTTGTTCAGCATAATTGAAAGGTCTAATACCCTCTAGGGATGAAACGATTCCCCATAGCCCCTGGGGAAAAGGATGTAAGTTAAACAGTTTGTCCATTGTTCATATATAGTATTTGTTACAGGGAAATATACGGTAATTTTTTAAGGGAGAATTTTCCGTGGCGAGGAAAGTTTCCGGGAGGAATATTCTAGGGAAAATTTTACACGGGGGAGGAAGGGGATCCCCAGGCATGATTTGAAAAACGGTCAGAAATTAAGTAAAAAAAACTTTTTAAAGAAAGTAAGGAACAACATTATATCTTCAAACGACAGAAATTACTCCGTGTATGGGAGGGGCTGCTCCTGCCTTAATTCTGGGTCTTAAGGCTTAAGTTTGACTTTTTCTCACAATGATTTAAGAAAGATCTTAGCGTAGAGAGTGAGGGTTAAGGCAGGAGCAGCCCCTGCCATATCAATTTCTTTTCGTTTTAAGATTAAATGTTGCTCCTTACTTTCAGTTTAAAAAAAACATATTTTTTAAATTTAATCTCTATCAATCGTTCAACTAATTTAATATTTTTCATTTGTAATGTTAAACAATTTAACATAAATTCAATATAACTAAATATAACAATATAAAGGACTAAATGGAAAGCAAGTCCTCCGTGGTTGGGGTGGGAGGATGTCATAAAAAAAATTTAAGGGAGATGGGTACTTCTTGGAAGGGTGTAAAGACAGAGGCTTTGAATAGATTTGGATGCAGGAGGAGCATGCGTAGCTGTGTTGGCCTCAGGCGGCTTGGTGCTGCGGAAAGTTTTTAGTAGTAATATAACTACATCATACGGCTAAAAAGCAAAGCCCAACCTTCTTACCGCTGTAGAATCTTTGGAAGATTCTTTCTGCGGAGATAATTTATAAAATAGGATAATGAAAGTTCAGTAAAACAAGTCTAGTGATTGAACCTTTTTTAGCCTATCACATTGAAAACAATTACGCGCATTTACCAGTGTTATTGAATTAAAACACTGATAGATGGCAAAAAGTACAATGGCCTGTAACTGCCCTGTTAAATATTTTACTCTAATACTGATTGGTGGCCCTTTATTTGGACGCTCTTCTAGGTTGTCAGATTTGTTTTTACTCGTTTAACAATTTTGAGACAAAAGTAAAAACGGAACTATACGGTGCAAATTTAAAATGCGCAAAATCTTGCGTTTAAAAATGGGAAAATTTACAACCGCATCCCTCACTTTCTATAAAGTTTACTTATTTTTTTCAAGAATAACGTTTATGTTTGGTTGAAAAAATAAGTCTAACGACAAGTCAACAAATTAAATTTCGGTTCATTTCAGCCAAGTTGAAGAAATGATTTTTTCATTCAACAAGTGCCAAAAATTGATTACTTTCTTATTGTTATTCAAACGGTGTCACTTCAAAAAGGTTAAATATTATTTAATTCATGGAGTCAAGCCATATTCTTTGTATCGGTCGTATAAAGAAAACCGAAAACTGACATACAGGTCAGTGTTGCCAGGTGCCTCGTATAAGATAGCGCTGCCACAAAAGCGAAAATACACCAAAAGCAATATTTTTTAGTTAATATGCACCATTGGTACAATACTTTAAATAAATGACTGAAAATGCGCTGATTTGAGAAATTCAATGCGCAACAATCTCAAAAAACACCCAAATGGCATAAATGCGCCATTTTGAGCAAAGTGTGCCGAAGGTGCAAATTTTAAAATGAGCTGATTTTAAGAATTTAATTGCTACAACTGCAGCAGCGCACTAAAATTACCCGTATGCGTAATGTTGCAACGAATCTGAAGCTGCTCTTGATTCACGGTTCAGGTTTTAAGGTTCGCTCAAAATAGAGGTACTGTGGGGAGTCGGGCAGGGAATGCAATCCATCCCAGACGAGTCCAGCACTCTTGGCTGATCATTTTTGATTATTCCCCCTTAATCTTGCCACTGTCATGAGGAATTACAAAATGACTGCAATAAGATTTTGCCCTTTAGAGCAAATACAATCCATCTACTATAACAAGCCACCAGACTCCAACACAGCTGCACACTCTCCTTCTCCATCCGGGTCAGTTCAAAGCTTCACGCTTTACTTTGAAGTTACAGGTTACTTAAAATACTTCGTTTCAGCTCCTCCCTCCAAATTTGGGGACAACCTGCTTTTCATTAGGGATTAAAAAAACAGCTAGAAACATGATTTTCACCTCAGTGGCCTATTCATCTTAATTTTTATTCATTATAGCTCTAGAGGTCAGATCGAACCCTATATTAAGTTGAGGTTATTACGTTGAGGTTTTCATATACGCAAGAAAAGAAAGAAAAGAAAGGATTTAAGAAATGAAAAATAAAATCAAATAGGTGAGAAGAATGAGGATTTGTCAGCCAATAGCATATTATGAAAAACGAAAGTTAGCCAATAGCAGATTATGAAAAACGAAAAACAAGCCAATATTTCGACAAGGACCTCCGCCAAGTCGTCCTCAGTGCTCAGAAAAAAACAAAAACTAAATCTAAGATTCGCATGTTTTTTAATACAGTTCAAAAATCTAAAACAGTACTGGTCAAAAGCTCGACGTAAATACATTCTAAGACCACACAGGCTATACATGACGTATGAAAACAAATGAAAGGAAGGATATAATAAATGAAAAATAAAATCAAATAGGTGAGAAGAACGAGGATTTTGTCAGCCGGTATCAAAATATAAAAACGAAAAACAAGCAAATATTTGGAAAAGGACGAGGATTTTGTGAGAAGAACGAGGATTTTGTCAGCCAGTAGCAAAATATAAAAACGAAAAACAAGCAAATATTTCGACAAGGACGAGAATTTTGTGAGAAGAACGAGGATGTTGTCAGCCAGTAGCAAAATATAAAAACGAAAAACAAGCATGGGCGTAGGCAGCATATTGTCTAGGGGGGGGGGGGGC